>OX101756.1:68675838-68982746 GCA_944452675.1 Tachina lurida | reverse complement strand
ACAAATGATATTTTTATGTTGTTTTGATTGTGAGTATGGAGCATTATCTGTTATTATAAAAAATAAAATAATGCAGCTATACGATTTTAGAAAATATTTTCTGAAATCGAATAGCTGTATTATTTTAGTTTTTTATAATAAGAGATAATATTTATAAAATGTATTTAGTTACACAAAAGCGGTTAGTAAAACAACCTAAATATAGGATGGCATGAAATTTTGATGAGTCATCAAACGTTAACTCAAAAATAAATCATAGTTCCCTTCTATAAATTTTTATTCGTGCAAGAATAGTTAGTTGGTCTGTTAAATTGGTAAAAAAATAAATAAAAAATATATAAAAAAATAATAATATTATGATTGGTTGGCTAGACAGTTCTAATGGACTAAAACTTGAAAACATCTTCATATTTAAACTCAAAATCTCTCTAACAACCTAAATATAAATACCTGTAGAAATTAATTTCATTAATGAAAGTCATGGGTATTACACATTTACAGATAATGAATCTGTTATTTCTTTTAAGAAATCTAGAAGTAATACCAATACGATATTTAACCATGTTGTGTGTGAGAAGCATATTTTTGTATGGGGTAAGATAAGAATGTTGATGCATTCTACTAATGTCAAACTTATACTAGAATCACCAAATATTTGATAGGAAATAATCATAATGTAGTTAGAATGTTTAAGTAATATGAGAAAAATATAAATCGTGTTGGAATTAAAAATATGGAATTTTGATTATAAGGAAAGATACTGAATTAAGTGATGATCGTCATAGAAAACAATTTGACTACATAACAGTATAGTTTTTCGCATTTTATCTGGCCTTAAACTTCATTCATCTAAATTTTATAAATGTCCAGCTACTTGTAATCTGATGACCCAATTTAAAACAGATAATCTGATGTGACAATCTTAACAGCTCCTGATAACCTGATCTGTTTTACAGATCAGCTGTCCGATAACCGGATCTGATACCTGATAACCTGATCTTAAAACCAGATCAGGTCCTGATAAGCTGATCTGAAAACCAGACCAGCTCCTGATAAGCTGATCTGAAAACCAGACCAGCTCCTGATAAGCTGATCTGAAAACCAGATCAGGTCCTGATAAGCTGATCTGAAAACCAGATCAGGTCCTGAAAAGCTGATCTGAAAACCAGATCAGGTCCTGAAAAGCTGATCTGAAAACCAGACCAGGTCCTGAAAAGCTGATCTGAAAACCAGATCAGGTCCTGATAAGCTGATCTGAAAACCAGACCAGCTCCTGATAAGCTGATCTAAAAATCAGACCAGCTCCTAATAAGATGATCTGAAAACCAGAGCAGCTCCTGATAAGCTGATCTGATAGCTGATACCTGATCTAATAGGTGATACCTGATCTAATAGCTGATACCTCTTATTTGCTATTATTAAACATGGATGAGAAAATTTTAAAACGGTGTTGATAAGAAGTGTCTTGAAGAAAAAGCTTCGTAGTATAAAAACTGGTGAAATAGATACACGTGAACAACTAAGAGATATATTTGATCCTATAACAGAACCTCTCAAAGAATTCATAAATAGTTCTAAAAATATTGAAAGATTACACAAGAAAGAACAAAGTAAAATGAAGACAGAAGTTGAAAATAATACAAGTTTAAAGTCTGAAAAACCATCACTCAAGATAGAGACAAGTTAAAGAAACTTTCAAAAGGAACAATATTTGATAATACCATCTTATTTAATGATGCTAATACTGAGAATGATTATGACGATGAAGAAGAAGAATATGATTTTTACTCACGGCCTTCCAACATCGAAGATGCTTATATTGACTTATTAGTCTGGGAAGGATGAAATGAATTAGATACAAACTATGACTCACATAAAGACTTCAATAATGATTGGAAATTTGGTGATAGAAATCTAAAACTGAAAAAAGATAAAATACAAGTTGATGATCAAATATGGGGCTTAAAAGTGGGTTTATTTTCTTTAATGATTGATAAAACGTGAAAATAGTATGACAAATTTGATTTTGAAAACTAAATAAAATATATAATTTCTACCAATGTATACAATGTTCACTGACGGTGAACAATGTTATCAGTAAATTGTTTCTGGAAACTCAAATCGAGAAACTAAAGGATGAATTAATAAGTGGAGTGTGAAATAAAATTAACGATAGAAGATAGGTATAAAATTGAAAAAGACATTCTAAAAATTAAATCATCTTTTGACAAACAAATTGAAGAGCTGAGCGATAAAATTTATAGATTGGAAAATTAACTACATTTTAGTATAAATATCTGAAAATGTATCAAGTAGATCACAACACTCGCCAAAAAACTGTAAAACAACTCAATGTCCTTAAAAAGAAATTTAGTAAACGTAATCCATAATAAATTTATAAAATTGTTTGTCTATTGTAGTGATGTAATGAATGGAATAGATGATCTTTTATGGAGCTGATTTAGGTGAACTGGGTAGCTATTCTAGAGAAAATAGAAATTATTGATTTTTTGCTGACTGTAACTGACACATTCTCAAAATTTATATTGTGAGTATCGTTGAAAATAAAAGCTGCACTCGAAAAAAACCAAGGCAATGGAAAATATTTTTGAAATGATATGAGTATCAAAACAAAAAAAATACATATAGATGTTGGTACAGAATTTTTAATAAACACTGCAAAATTCATGTATAAACAGAGGATTAAAAATTTCATAATATGAAAGCATCAATAGTAGAATAAATTAATAGATCATTAAAAGGAATTATGTGTTAAGAATTTAGCTATAATGGTTCATATAAGTGGATTGATATACACAAAGATTTACTTAATGCCTACAATAGAAAAGTTCACCACATCATTAAAATATTTGCGATTAAAGTTAACTCAACGAATGAGAAAAAGGTGCAAAATACAGTATACAGTAATTTGAAGAGGTACAAAATGTTGAAATTCAATGAAAATATAAATAAAATTAAAAAGGATAAATCTAATTTGTATTGGTTTTTTGAAGGATTGATTAGGAATTTTAGGTCTCAGGGAAGATAAATAGCTTAATGTACTGGAATTCTCTAAACTTGATGGTCTGTATGAAATATTGTGAAAACTTAAGAGTTCAAAATGAACTATAACACAGTGCAATATTCAGCAACACATCGTTTACCACTTTTTGTAGTAAAAGGTGTACATTTTCCATTTCGAAAGCTCTAGCACACAAAATTTTAAAGTGTGAATATGATTATTATAAAAGATATTCACTTTGTTCATTTCTAGATAAACTAAGAAAATTGGATTTTGATATCCAATCTTTAACAATGTACATGTGTATGAATGGGTATCAAACAAACTTACTAAATAAATACAGACTTCAACTAGAATCATGCTGAAGCATGCATAAATTGTAAAATGGAATGTAAACAGATCTTACTTTATATCTGTATCTGTATGAATATGAAATAAATTTACCGAAAAAAATATTGGAAGCCTGCCGAAGCATGTATAATTTCAAAAAATTCCTCACGTCATACTTTTATAAGGAAAGAAATTTTAAGACTTTGTGGCAAATGAAATAGATATGTATCTACTTTGTTAAAAATTCAAAAGAGTGAATTCGTAACTCTAATATTATAGATTTTTAATTAAAACAGCACTAAATGTCGGACTCTCGCGTCACTATCGATAGAAGCATGCTAAAGCATGCATGCTAGCAAAATATTAAACTTGTTAGAAGGTGATGAGAAAGCTATTTTCTAATCATTAATTTGTAGACAGCAATTGTATCTGGATCAACTCCACTCATGAATGAATTGTATACAGGTATGATTGATGGTGATGAGGACCTTTTCTAAGTGAGAAATGATTACATCTGAATGCGATACACCGCAGTCTACGTTAACCATAATAACGTCAAGGGGTCAAACACCAAATCTTATATAGAAACACTTGAAGTAAAAATTCTATCAAACATAGATATTCTAACACTTTATGAAAATATTGATGGTTAGTTGATGATGGAGGTAAATGTGGTAAATGTGTTATTTTAGATCGATTTTCTAGAATAGTTGATTATTAAAGATGTATTTCTTTGTATATGAACTAATTTCTACGTACATACATATATTTACCTATATTAATACATTTAAAAATTACACAAATATTCTCTATTTCAACTAGTAAAATCTGAAAAAATAGTAGTGACATTAGAAGAAAAAATTAATAAAAAGAAAGACTGACTGACCAATTGATACGTTCATTCTGTCTGACAGATACAAAAAGCTCACTTAAATATATTAGAAATATATACGCAATACGCTAAACTTTAATAAAATGAGAAAAAAAATCACTTCATCCAGAACATCAAATAAAAGCTATAGGCGCTCACCCGTCATAAAATAAACATATACTCGTACATTATAAATGTACTTAAACATATTATCAGTATGAAGTAACACAATTTGAAGAATAAAAAGTTTAAAATTTAATTATCCCTAACGCTAACAAAGAGGAGACAGAAATGCTGACATACAAAGTCGTATTGTATACTAGAGGACCAGTTGAGAGGTTAGACCGAAATTGTAAGAAAACGATTTCGTTTTCTGTTGATCGCTATTCAAGAAGAAAATAAGATTGTTCATTATGAATTAACTAATTTAAAAGTACATTTAAGTTCAGTCTCATATGATGATAATCCTAACATAAAATTTAAAAATAAACGTAATGCAATTCTATATAGTTATTCTATGTATCTAAGATTCCAGCAAAGGTAGTATATGAAAGAATCTCATGTGTTTCATCAATTGAATAAAATTTTAATTTGAAATAGTAAGCAAAGAAATCAGCTTACTGTATTCTTATTCATGATCATATACTAGAATATATACCCATCAAAGGTCGAATTCTAAAAGTCTTATAAATTGAGTAATATGGAAAACAACATAATTTTTATAGACGTACAAGGTTTCAAAAGTAATTCAACTGATTTCATCTCAAAAGAAGTAGCGATTGTTTTCAACAATTATGAATATAATAATTTCATTATAAAACTCAATAATCAATAAAAAAAAAAAATAAAAAAAAGAAGCAAGCTGGCTAACAAAAAAAAAAACTATCGTTACATAAGCTGGACTGCTGGATCAGTTTCATTTAAAAATGTTTATAAATGTATAAAAGGCAATGCAAGATGATCTAAAATAAATGTAAAAGGTGATGAAAAAAGCCTACGGCTGGAAAAAATTTTATATCAAAATATTTCTAAGAATGAAGATAAACTGCATCAACTTTAAACAAATGTAAATTAAATATAGGAAATATTTCTATTATAGTTACTATTATTCTAAAGTATGTATCTTAAGGAATTCAGTTTTACTTAAAACAGAAAATCCTCACAAACTTTGAAGTAAATACAGATAAAAATAAAATAACGTTTTTTAATTTCAAATAAAAAAAAAAAAAAAAAACTATGAAGATATTTGACATCTATACACAAAAGACCAGGCGAATATTTACAACATCAACAAAAGACCGCACATGACATACATACATACATAAATATCTACAAATTGATTTTATGTATGTATGTACACATAATATCAAATTTCTTATCACTACTCAAATATTTATTAGATCTTGACAATGACACTTACATATCTACATCACAAAAATATATGAACATTGCAAACCATTCAGTCGGAGCACATGCTCAAGCTAAACGACCTTATTATGGACAGAGAAACTATAAATTCCCATGATCGTATGAAAAGAAGTTCAGCGAAAGAAGCCGGACGTAGTTAAATAAACAAAATCTGTAATATAAACAAATTTCTCGCAGGCAGACTTTAAAGCTGGACAATTTTAAGCATGACAAAATACCCAGCAACCTTGAGTATGAAAATATACTTATGTATATGTATATGTATCAGATATATGAAAATATTTTATAGAACCAAATCTCGATATTGAATACAATTTATTTCTACGTACATAAAACTACTAGCGTGAGAAAATCATACGCACACACACACATATACCAGATTTCATATAAGAAAAATTTATATTATTTCAACAACACACCACCCCTCACAAAACACGGCCAACCTTAAATTCCTACAGATATACATACAAAAATTCTCACGGTCATTCCTACAAACAACACTGACAACAACACAAATCACGATCAGCCTTAAACTCCTACGAACATGCATACAGATTCCCACGCATACATATCACTCGTACGACAACACCCTCACCTTTCCTCAAATCACTAATAGCATTAAACTCCTACAAACATATGTACATACACACAGACATATTACTACACCAACCTCACTTACCCTAAATCATGATCAGCCTTAAATTTTCACAGACATACATACATACAGATTCCTACGTATACATATTACAACAACATCCATCCTCACCTCTCTTAAATCACGATCAGCCTTAAGCTCCTACAAACATATAGACATACATACACGCAGTCGATCAACCTCAACTACACCACACACCCAGCCTCGCTTAAATTCCCCCGGACAGACACATCCACAAATTCCCATGGATACATGTTACTCGTACAACAACACCCTCACCTACCCCAAATCACTATAAGCCTTAAATTCCTACAGAGTAGCAACACCTGCATACACGCAGTCGATCTACCACAACTATACCCCGCCCCCTGTCAATCACACCCTCACACAAATTCCAACAGACAGGTATACACACACACACATACACTCAATCCATCTACCTCTACTACACCACGCTCCCCCGACCAATCACAGCCTCGCAAAACAGACAGACAGACAGACAGACACATCCATAAACTCCCTCGGTTATGTATTACGACAACAGCTCCACCCACCCAAATCACGGCCAGCCTTAAACTCCTGTATTAGCATTAGAAATAACTTTTATGTTTTTCCTGTCGGAATTATGAAAAATCATTTTCCCGTCGGCATTTGAAAAAAATAATAATCATGTTTTGCCGTCGGCATTTGAAAAAAATAATATTCATGCATTGCCGTCGGCACTAGGAAAAATATACATGCATTGCCGTAGGCATTAGGAAAAATATTCATGCATTGCCGTAGGCATTAGGAAAAATTAATTTTCACTATTTCACACCCATTAGTATTAGGAAAAATCATTTCATGATTTTCCCTTTGGTACTAGGAAAAATTAATTTTCACTATTTCACCCCACTCCCCCTTTGGTATTAAGAAAAATCATTTTCATGATTTTCCCGTCGGCATATATATTTATGAAATATTAATCTTATGAAACCCCTTAATCCACCCCACAAACATACACACATACAAATTCCCACGGTCATAAAAAACCCGGACTTATTGAGCCACCCTCGTATGTATTAAACAAACAAAACCCCTTATGTAAACAAAAAATTCCTTATGTAAACAAAAAGTTGGACGGACTTATTGACCCACCCTCGTAGGGTATCAAATTTCACAAATTTCCAAGAATTTTAAAATTTTAAAATTTTAATTACCCAAATTTTAAAATTTTGTACTGAAATTCTCAAATTTCAAATTTTAATTACCCAAATTTCACAATTTTAATCGGCGCCCGGATTGGCAGTTCCCTACTACTGACAGTGATCGAATTTCAAGCCCAGGTCCAATAGACGATACAAATGCGGACACTGACAACTCTTTAAAAGGCTACATTTATTATAATTTTTTAAAACCTGGCCAAAAAAGGGGTGTTATAAGTTTGTAGTGTGTGTCTATTTGTCTGTCCGAGTCCATGTAATGATCAAACGGCTGGACCGATTTTGATTTAGTTTTCTGTGTTTGAAAGTGACTTGATAAAGAGTGTTCTTAGCTATGTATGTATGATTAAAAAGAATCGATCCAGCCGTGTGTCTTTGACGCCGTTGCTCCCAAACGGCTAGACCGATTTTAAGTTGATTTTTTTCGTTTGAAAGATGACTTGATTTTATATCGTCTCGCCTATACTTAAAGCAGATCATTCTACCCATATGGTCTGTACGTCGGCGTTTCTTAAAAATTTTATTTTTTGTTATTTATTTAAAAAGCTTTTACATACATACATATGTTAAGGGTTCTCATGAAATGTATTTTTTCATTGTATGTATTACAGATGACGAACTAAGCCCTATACAAATTTCAAAAGGCAGGGCTAAACTTGGTGTAAGAGACCAAGTTTTAAAAAAAATGGAGGAAATAGTGATGGAAAGAAAAAGTTTTAATGAAAAAGTTTTAGATTTAATGAAAAAAAAGGAAGAACATGCTCAGAAAAGGGAGGAAATATCTCAAAGGAAATTGGAACTATTGGAGATGCTAGTCAACCAAAAAAAATAAAATTTTCCAAGTGTCTGAACCAAAACGTGCCTGACTGAAAATGTACTTCAGAACTTTATTTTTAAATTGTTGTTTACCTTTAAATATTTTATAACAATGTATTTTACCTGATCCACGTTAGATATACTTATTTTAATGAATTGTTATGTTTTTTTAGTTTGGTAGAACTTTAATTAATTTTGTTTTTTTATATTACATAACTTAAATAAATGAATGAACTGAAAAAATCTTTAAAACAAAAAAATTTCAAGCATGCTTATTTTGAATATTACTGCAGATCTGCACAAATCGGATCCCTTACGGAATTTCCACCGTTACATCGTTTTCCAAATTTACTTCTTCCTCTTGTTCGGTAAACATCAAATCGTTATCATTGGACAGATTGTGTAAAACACAACATGCTCGTATAAAGTGGCATAACTTCTTAATACCTCTTAGTTTGCAATAGTACAATTGCCTGAAACGTTGCTTCAGCATCCCAAACGAATGTTCTATGCACTCACGACCTGAGCTCAGTTTTATATTAAAATTTTTTTGTGCCCTTGTCAAATGGCTATTGTCTTTGTATGGTGTCACCAGATATTGAGTGCAAGGATAGGCTGAATCTCCCAGCAGATAGTAGTCTGTAGTAGAAAAATGTTTAAATATAAATTTCTGGCAAACACATTCATATGTATGTATGTACATACGCGCACAGTCATTTAAATAATTAAATTAATTACCTCCGCATAGCATCGTCATTTTTAGGGTTCCGTACACCAAAGGTGAAAATGGAACCCTATTGTTTTCGCTACGCTGTCCGTCTGTCCGTCACAGGGTATTTTCTCGAGAACCGTAAGAGCTACGGACCTGAAATTTGGACAGAGTGTGTAGACCCTTAGCCACTACAACAACAAATACATGAGAGTTGGAAATTAAAGGGTGTGCCAAAACGAGCAACGAAAAATGTTAAAATCCCATGTAATATACATACAATTGTATGTATATGCGCTTGAAATTTGTAAAGTTAGTGTATTTTTATACAGACTACAACAATTAACACTAAAATTTAACAAATTTTAATTAAAGGGTGTACCATCAGTTAATGTAATTTCGACTATGTAATTTTGATAACTTGCTGTATCTTGGAAACCGTAAGAGCAAACTTCTTGAAATTTTCAAAAACGGTAAAACAAAAAATTCTCAAAATTATAAAATCACCAAACCCAAAAAAAATCGCCAAAATAAAAAAAATCGCCAAATGGAAAAAAGCACCAAATTAAAAAAAATTTCTAAATCGAAAATAAATCGCGGAAAACCGGAAAAATCCCCACAATAAAAAAATCGCCAAAATGAAAAAAAATCGCCAAAATTAAAAAATCGCCAAAATTAAAAAAATCGCCAAAATTAAAAAATTTGCCAAAATGAAAAAAATCGCCAAATTGAAAAAAAATTGCCAAAATGAAAAAAATCGCCAAAATTAAAAAAATCGCCAAAATTTAAAAAATCGCCAAAACGAGAAAAAAGCGAAAAATAATCAAAAAAACACTGTATTAAAAAATGCTCAAAGCCCAACGTACGGAACCCTTCGTGCGCGAGTCAAAGTCGCACTTTACTAAAATTTATTAGATATAATGGAGAGTTCTGGAAGACCCAACTGTAATGAGATGATCCAGAGAATCCCACGAAAATATTTATAAATTTTTTGTTTTCGTCGCAAACTGCTTGCATTGTAAGCGATGTGTTGTTTTTGCGATCGATGTAATCATCTTTGCATTCTTTTGGTGGTTCAATGATAATATGTGTACCATCAATACAACCTTAAGAGTATATTAAGAAAAGTATATAAAATTAAGGAATGAATTATGAAATATTTAGTTTACCTATGGCTTTCGAAAATCCGCATTTGTTGGCGAAAAAGATGGCAGATTCCTGCTTTTTGGGTTCATTTGGCCATTTGATAATATCTGGACTTAAACTGCTTATAAACATTGTAGTTTTATCAATGATTCTGCAAACAGTTGAAAGTGCCAAATTAAATCGATCACACAAATCGCGAAAGCTACATGCTTCATGTCCCGCAAACCACAAAAACGCTGGTAAGCGTTTATCAGCTCGCAAATTTTTATATGTATCACTTTCTGCAAATCTGTCTGATAAATTTATATATAACTCTCTGCAGATACAAAAGTGTTGCCGGAACTCTTCTTCTGTATATAAAGGGACAACTACTTGCAAATAGTTTGGAATGCTGTTCCTTCTTTGTGCTTCAAAACATTTAAAAACTGTTAGCAACAGAGTTTCTTCGGTGTCACAATCCTGCTCGATAACGTCTAAAATATCATCGTAATCACTAAATTCACTGGAAGTATCCATAAACTTTCCAACAACAGTTCCAAAAATATCTTCATCTGACATTTTATTACTATAGATATAGAAATATTCATGCATAAACTTTATTTGTTGTCTATTAATATAGATATGTACTCGTATATGTGCATACATACACATATACAGGTATGCATTTACTTACATGTTTAAGCGTATCTAAAATATTTTCTTTCCAAATTTTATATAAAAACTTACAAAACTTTTTTCAGCACAAAATTTTTTCAGTTTTTGTGCAATTTAATATTTTTTTGATATTGTTTATATTTCAACAGCTGATTGATTTTGTGTTTGCCCAAACTAGCACGAAGAAAAATTACGGGCTGTTTCGTGCAAGAAGAACAAGAACATTACTCTCACCAAACCTCTCTCATTTACCTAATTTTCGAGTACGGGAACGCTTTTCGTGCAAATTGGGATCCCGCGGGATCCCAATGTAGAGTAAAGAAACAAACCTAGTATTACGATAACAAATTTCTACAGTCTGGCAACACTGGCAATTTTTCCTTTGGTATTAGAAAATAATAATCATGAATTGCCGTAGGCATTTGAAAAAGATAATAATCATGTTTTGCCGTCGGCATTTGAAAAAACTAATATCATGTATTGCCGTAGGCATTTGAAAAAAATAATAATCATGCACTGACGTAGGCCTTAGGAAAAATATTCATGCATTGCCGCAGGCATTAGGAAAAATAATTTTCACTATTTCACCCCCATTGGTATTAAGAAAAATCATCTCATGATTTTCCCGTTGGTACTAGGAAAAATCATATTCATGATTTTCCCGTCGGCATATATACTTATAAAATCTTAATCTTATGAAACCCCTTAATCCACCCCCCACAAACATACATACATACAAAATCCCACGGTCATAAAAACCGGACTTATTGAACCACCCTCGTATGTAGTAAGCAAACAAAACTCCTTATGTAAACAAAAAATTCCTTATGTAAATAAAAAATTGGACGAACTTATTGAACCACTCTCGTAGGTATCAAATTTCACAAATTTCCAAGAATTTGAAAATTTGGGTAATTAAAATTTTAAAATTTTAATTGGGGCAGCATCGGCATATCACTACTACTGTCTATATTCAGTGAAAAAATGGTAACAATCAAACCTAAGGATTTCAAGGTATTCGCAAAATATGAACGCCAGGTTACAAAAAACAGTAAGTGGGGTTTGACTTGACTACCAAAGTTGCTTAACTCTACGAATTTTAGACAAAACTTTTTTGTTAGGACTTGGACTGCTATACATTTATTATCGAAGCTTCTGGATTAAAAAATCTTTTTTCCGTTAGCCTTAGTATCTGGCGTGGCGTCACTTAAATTTCCAATTGATAGTTTTTTGGTTAAAAATTAATAAAAAAAAGGTATACAAAAGTGTAAGAAAACTATTTTTGCTATATATATATATATATATATATATATATATATATATATATATATATATATATATATATATATATATATATATATACTTATAAGCTTTACTTGAGTCTCCGTTCACTTTGTATTTTGGAAAATATACTTAAAATTTATGAATGATTTGTTAATTGTTGGTCGCCGATAAAAGCGATGAAAAAGTTAAAAAAAATAAAACCCGGTTTTAAGACTGGTTAAATAATCCATTCCGAATCAAAATTTACCCTAAGCAGCCCAAAAATATATTTTTCGAAAAATATCAGTACCGTATACAAAAAAACCGGTTCCCAACCGGATACAAGAAATATGCTTTGTTTGACGCAGGTAAATTAGCTTTTTATTAGTTAAGGAATTTAAAAATCGGTTTAGTGGTTTGGAAGTGAAAGCGAAAAAGTGAAAGCGAAAAAAATTTTAAATAAATATTGTACTATGCAAAAAAAATACTTACAATCTGGAGTTACGTTACACACTTTTGAAAATTAACATTATATCAAATATTTCTTTAATAAAGGATTTTTTTATTATTATCGTTGTACCTTCATAGTGAACAGACGTATTAGCGGAATTTTTTTTACATACATGCTAAACAAAAAAAACATACAAAAAAATATTTGTAGTACATAATATTCGTTGTACATTAACTTTGATAAACAAGCTTTTTTTGCTTTGCTAATATTTTTTACATACAAAGTAATAACTAAAACAAAAAACAATAAAACTTAGAAAAAAAAAATTAAACCGACTTCAAAAATAAGCACTAAAAAGATACAAATAAAACTAAAAAAAAAAAATTAAACCGACTTCAAAAATAAGCACTAAAAAGATACAAATAATATAGATCTAGTTAAATAAAAGATTTTTATATATGTTACCTACAGTGCCGTTTGAAGTTGGTGCCAGCAACATTGGTAACTAAGCACATACATATGTACATAAAAATTACTTGCAGTTTTTTACCGGTCATGTTCCTATGTGTTTAGTACCAGTATTACTGGCACCAACTTCAAACGGCACTGTAGGTAACATATATAAAAATCTTTTATTTAACTAGATCTATATTATTTGTATCTTTTTAGTGCTTATTTTTGAAGTCGGTTTAATTTTTTTTTTTAAGTTTTATTTGTAGCTTTTTAGTGGTTATTTAGAAATATGGTCCAGTTTTGAAAAAATCGATTAAGTAAAAACACGTGAAATATAGTAATAAATATAATAGGGCGTGGCTACGCCCCTTTTTTTTAAACAAGATTGTGTATTTTTTAGAGTTCAAGGTGTGTGCCAAGTTTCGTCAATATTGGTTAAGTACAAGCACATGAAATATTATACTAAAATTTAATAGGCGTGCCCCGCGCACTTTTTTGAACGCAATTTTGTGCCTTTATTAAAGTTTAGGGTGTTTGCCAAGTTTCGTCAATATTGGTGAAATACAAGCACATGAAATATTATACTAAAATTTAATAGGCGTGCCCCGCCCACTTTTTTGACCGCAATTTTGTGCCTTGATTAAAGCTTAGGGTGTATGCCAAGTTTCGTAAAAATCAGTGAAACAGAACCCTGTGAAATATAATATAAAATTTTAATGGGCGTAGCCCTGCCCATTTTTTTTAAAAGAAAACTGTGTCTATTTTAGAGTTCAAGATGTGTGCTGAGTTTCGTAAAAATCCGTTAAGTAGAACCACGTGTAATGTTATAATACATTTTAATGGGCGTAGGCCCGCCCATTTTTTCAACCTAGAAATTTTCTAATTACAAGAACCAAAGATGTTTGCTAGGTTTTGCAGCAATCAAATAAGTAGATCATTAAATCAAATTTTAAAAATTGTGGGCGTAACCCCGCCCACTTTTTTCGAATGGGACCAATTGGAAGCTATACCCTCTCAGACAACAAAAAAATTTTTACAATCGGTCTAAAATGCACCGAGTTATGGACCTACACACCTAAAAAAAAAAAAAATAGAGACGAATTGTTAACCTCCTTCTTTTTTTGAAGTCGGTAAAAAAAAACCGTAAACAAAATAACTCAAAGTGCCCTTGAGGAATACACTTACAAAGTGCCCTTGAGGAATACTCTATATGAGTACTTCAAAAACAAATAATTGTGAAGTGAGTTATAACGGTAGAAATGCCTATCTTACTGTGAGCTCTGATGATCTCAATGATAACAATAAAAATAAAAAATCTGATAATAGACTTACTGCGAGTTCTGATGATCTTAATTTAAATAAAATAAATAAAAACCCTAATGATAGACTTTTTTTAACGGCTAAGCCAATTTTTCGTCAGCGATCAACTTCGCTTTGTCCAATGCCAACTAGTGATTCGTTAACATTACAGTTGCCTACTACTTCGTCATTTAAATCAGCGATATCATCCGATTCATCACTTACCCAATTAGTCACTGAAAATAAGAGTAGCCCAAAACCCAAGGTCCAAGTCGGAATGGAACGATATATTATTGTGGGAAAGCGCGGGCGAAGCCCAAATTCTACTAAAATTGCATCAGCGCATCCTCCACTAATCGTTTTCAAATATTGCAAGATGACAACGACACACCTGATATATCCGCGAACAAAACCTCCAAGCCGCCACCAATCTATTTGAGAGAAAAAAATTCAAACGCTCTTATTAAGAAATTAATTTCGGTCATTGGTGAGAATAAATTTCACATTGTTCCAATAAAACGTGGCAATATCGATTCAGGGATTCAAGGTAAAAAATGTTTCCAATATAATAAATAGGGAGAAGATCCCCCAGCCTCTATTTCGCGTTGAACTTGAGCCGAATGATATAAAATTGAGAAAAAATGAGACGCACCCAATTTATAATTTAAAATATATTTTATACCGAAAAATAACAGTTAAAGAACCACACAAGCGTTCTGGACCCGTACAGTGCCATAATTGTCAAGAATATGGCCACACAAAAACTTACTGCAAATTACCTACAGTTTGTGTTATTTGCGGTGAATTGCACGGTACTGCTAGTTGTACTAAACCAAAAGATCAAGCAGAAAAAAAATGCAGTAATTGTGGAGGTAATCACACCGCTAACTATAGAGGATGTCCTGAATATTCTTTCGTTAAAAAGACTATGGGGCAAAAACCTAAAGTAGCTCCAGCGCAAACACTTACTCCGCCACCATTGCCCAAGTGAGCCAACCAGTTAATTCACATGTATCGTATGCCGATGCTGCAAAGACAAGCTCTATTCCCACACAAAATGTTTCACGGCCAAATACTTCAACAAATACAAACTCAGGCTTTAATTTTAATCGCCTTGAAGCTACTATTGAAAATCTGGTGCAAACTATAAACAATTTTACAACAAGTATGACTAGCATGATGCAAGAAATGCTGCGAATGCAGAATACTCTGCTTCAAGCATTAGTCAACAAACCATGAACACGTTAAAAATATGTTTCTGGAACGCAAACGGCATTCGCCAACATAAAAATGAACTTGAGCACTTCCTCACGGAAAAAAATATTGATATAATGTTGGTCTCTGAGACTCATTTGACTTCGAGAAGCCTTTTTAAAATTTATGGCTACACCTTATATGATTCAAAGGACCCGAGAGGAAGAGCATGCGGTGGATCAGCAATTTTAATAAAGTCAAGACTCAAGCATTATATTATTGACAACATTTGTGAAGAACATTTACAAGCAACGAATATTTGTTTTGAAAATTTTTCCAATAATTTTGTTATATCATCAATTTACTTTCCTCCTAGATTCGCAATTACTGAGGATCAATACGAGGATTTTTACAAATCTCTGGGCCCTTGTTTCGTAGCAGCTGGCGACTATAATGCTAAACACACGTTCTGGGGTTCGCGTCTTATTACGCCCAGAGGTCGAGCGTTGTTCAATACAATTTCCAAAATGGGCTTGGATGTCATTTCGAGTGGGGAGCCCACTTATTGGCCTGCTGACATGCATAAAATTCCGGATGTAATAGATTTTGGCGTTATGAAAAATATTTCTAGGGATTTAATTCAAATTAAAGCTTCTCTAGATCTATCGTCCGATCACTCTCCCACGATGGTTACAATTTGTAGCCCATTAAGAAGTGACTTACCTCACCCATATGCGAATTTGATAAATCCTGTCAATTGGCTGCGATTTAAAAAATATCTTAGTAGTCATTGCACGAAAATATTACGCTAAGAACACACGATGATATTGAATATAACATTGCCAACCTTAATGAAAATATTAAACAGGCTGCTGAACATGCCACTACCACCCATCCTCAGACTAGGGTAAATAGAATTTATTCTACGGATATTGATCGTCTCGTAAATGAAAAAAGAAGAGATAGAAGAGAATGGCAACAGCACAGATCACCCCAACTTAAAATCAGATTTAAAGAGTGTACTAAACGACTCCAAGAGTTGCTTGCATTTGAAAAAACTGCATCTCTTAAAAATTATTTGGAAGGTCTTGATGTCACACCAGCATCTAATTACTCTTTGTGGCGCACTGCTAGAAAGCTTAAAACACCAGTTGAGTTTAAACCACCTCTGCGCACATCTACAGGAGGTTTGGCAAAAAGCGCTCCTGAAAAAGGTAAAATATTTGGCGAGCATTTAAAATCCGTATTTACCTCAAATACATGTTCTGGTGCTGTTGATTTGCCAAATGTAGTTGCGCTACCCCCTCGACCAATACAATATAAGACGCGTGATGTAAAAAAACTAATTGCAGAACTCAACCCGAAAAAAGCTCCGGGTATTGATGAAATTAGTAACCAGATGCTGATAATGTTGCCTCGTATAGCTATTAGAATCCTGCTATTCATTTTTAATGCCATTTTACGATTGGAGTATTTATTATCCAAACAGCTGGAAGCGTGCCAAGGTTAAAATGATTCCAAAGCCGGGCAAAGATCTTACCAAAGCTGAGTCATATAGGCCAATAAGTTTACTGTCAACAATGTCAAAGCGTTTCGAAAAACTGCTCATGACAAAATTGTCCCCAATTCTAGTTAGTAGTGGGTGCATACCGGACCACCAATTTGGTTTTAGAAGTCAGCATAGCACCATTGAACAAACTCATAGATTGGTTCAATTTATAAGAAAAACTTTTGAAGAAAAAAAGTATTGCTCTGCGCTGTTCATTGACGTTTCTCAGGCATTTGATAAAGTCTGGCATGAAGGCCTAATTTTAAAATTAAAGACTTACCTACCAATAAACATTCTAAATCTGCTGGAAAGTTACATTATTGCCCGGAAATTCACTGTTGTGGAAGGAAACTTTATGAGTACGCATGAAATAATCTCATCCGGTGTGCCACAGGGCAGTGATGTCAGATGAAATTTTTTAAATTCCCCACGTTTTGATCAAAAATTCCCCATATTTCCCTACGTCAACAAATTTTTTCCCTACAATTTTCCCTACGTTAGTTACTTATCAGTAAAACTCAAAATTTATTTATAATTTTATATATTTAATTTTATTTACTTTAAACAAAAACAAATAACAAACTTAAGTAGCATTTCAGGTAGCTTGAAAAAAAAACAATAAAAATATGCGCATAGTATATCGAGCCTTTTTTTGATTTTATCGTAAGCGACATGTTATCGGAAATATACTTTTTTATTGAAATTAAAATTGTATAGACCTACACATAGTTTAGAATTATCAAAATGGCAAAATTGTTCATAACTTTTAAGATACACGCTGTACATTTTTATCGTTAGCGACAATTTACGTACAAAAACAAATTTGAATACTTTAAAAAAACCTGAAAATTTTAATTTTTGTCGATTACGATAAAATTTAAAATAAGGCTCGATATGTATACCACATCTACATAACATAACATATCTATATACGTAACATAAACATTAGTTGTAAAGCAATTGTGAATTCATTTTTTTAAAATGACTTTCTGTACAACGGAAACTTGTACAATTTAACATTTTTGATTGTAAATGAGATCTAAGAATACACATAGAATTTAAAACTCCGTGACTCAATTTATTTCTTTTTTTTGTGCGGACGTCAGTTACAATATCAATACAAATATCCTCTCAGCATCTGCATTGGCATGTGGCAAGCTCAATAGAATTGTGGTTAATTTTGACAGACTGGGGAATACTAAATTATCATTGAAATTCTTCGACTTTGATATATACGACCAAAAAGGTTCCAAATCCAGCTTTGAAAGAGAATTTTTTTCTTCTTCTGAAAAATTATATTCTAAAGTTAGCCATTCTTGAGTAAGAAGGTTAACATCAATACTAAAAATTTCACATAACATTTTAAATTGGTAAGTGTTTTTATTACCAGCATTAAGGGCCAATTTAGGATTTAAGAACTCAATTTCTTTAAAAATTGTTTCTTTTTTTAAAGGCAGTCTCTTCTGTATTTCCTCTAGTGCGGTTATATAAAATTTCAAACAATCAGACTTAATCTGGTATGAATTTGATTTTGGGAAGGTTTTTAGCAGCTCTTCGCATTCATGGCTAACATAAATATCTTCAGTTTGTTTTGTTACATGTGGTGGTTTAATATTGCAGTCAACACATAGCTCTTCCTTTTTAATAAAATTTTTACCAATTTTAAAAAATAATTTGATTGATTCAGAATGTAGAACATGTATCATGGGTTTTTTTTATTGAAACAAAGCATTTAGAGTATTGAAATAATTCAAAACGTACTTTAAAAATAGTAAATAAGCTTTGTTTTATTCATTTGTCAGCTCACTTAATATTAAATCTGCTTGCTTTAGCTTATCTTGTTAAGCTGCATTTTTAAAAAATGCTAATAAAACTACCCAGTTCTCCAATATTCTTTCAATACATTTCTGATGAGACAGCCACCTTGTTGCAGATGTTCTTAAAATTCTTCGCTTCTCTACGTTGAGCATTTCTTGAAATTCCTCTAACTCATAGCATCTTTTAGAGCTTCCAAATATATATGTTCCAATTTGTCGCAATAAATCTTCAGGAGCTCTAGGTAACGTAAGGCAAGCTTTATTTGCAATTATTGCCGCCGAGTGACATATACATTTTATAGTAATGATACTTGGGTTATCCGCTAACAATCTCGATGTAAATGAATTGTGCTGCCCAACCATTACGCTAGCCCCGTCACAGCAAAATCCAATTATATTTCCGAAGGGAATTTCATATCCTAAAATACATTTTTTAAACTCATTATAAAGGGCTTCTGCTGTACAATCAGATCCAAGCTGCAACATATCCAAAAGTTGTACTACAGCTTTTTCTTGTTTTTCATCAAAGAACCGAACAAGAATGCACATTGTTTTTCTTGACGAGATGTCAGTGCTTTCGTCAATAAGGACTGAAAACTTATTCTTCGATTTCTCTTCATTGGCTAAAACATTACGTATTATATGGGTGCATTTAGTACGTGCCAGTTGACATTCTTTTATTATAGCTGAATCTGGTACAATCTCTTTCAATAAGGGAATTAAGTGTTCAATCACCTGTAGAGCAATATTATGTTCAGCGAAAAAAAGTGCCATACGCAGCTCAAAATTTGCAGTACCTCTTTCAACGTTATTCGGTTTGTCTTTTTGAAAAAATGAATGCATATTTTTAGAGTTTTTAGTTGATGAAACATTAGTTTTGTGTGACTTTCCGCTGGCATGTTTCATTAAGTCAGATTTTCCACAATTTAACATCTTTCCGCAAGGCATGCACCTGCATTTAAATTCATCGTCAACTTCAGCAAGCCACCCTTTAAAAGAATCTTCCTCCAACCAACACTTGCGGAATCGTTGCTTTCTATATTTCTTTTGGCAGTCTTTCGAAGAATCAGAATCTGAAGACATTTTCTGCAATATTACGATGTTAGCACAGTTCTTTTTATAAAAATAATACTTACAAGGATAGCGCCCTTAACATATAAATATAAACAGATAAATTTAAATATTTTTATTTTATAAAGAATTCAATTAAGTGGTGAGAGTTGCAAGTGTTGATTATTTAGAGCACAGTTAATGTGGGTTAGATACTGAACACTCAATACTGGTTATTTTTTTGGGTACTCGATACTCAATAGATGCTTTTAAGTATCAAAGTAGCCAGATTGAGGTTATTTCATCAATATACTTTCAAAGGAAATATCCCTACATTTTGATAAAAGTAAAAAATCTGTCTGTTTTTCCCTACAGCGTGATTTTTCGAGAAAAATTCCCTACAAGTAGGGAATTTTCCCTACATCTGACATCACTGCCACAGGGGAGTATACTGGGGCCAGTTTTGTATTTGATTTATACTTGTGATATGCCATTGAGCAGTACCATTCACACATCTACATTTGCCGATGATACAGCCTGCCCTAGTATGCATGAAAACCCTCACGAGGCTTCCCGATATCTTCAGCAACATATTACTCAGCTAGAACTATGGTTAAACATGTGGAGAATAAAGGTAAACGAACAGAAGTGTGCTCAGGTAACATTTACCTTAAGAAAGGTCACTTGTTCCCCCATTACAATCAATAATCAAATTGTTCCTCAAAACTTACATGTGAAATACCTTGGTATACATCTTGATCGAAGGCTCACATGGAAATACCACATTGACTCTAAGCTAACGCAAATGAAACTTAAACTAACTCAGATACATTGGCTGGTTGGTAGAAATTCAACCCTCACCCTAGATTGTAAACTTTTAATATACAAGTCGCTCTTAAAACCTATATGGTGCTACGGCATTTAGCTTTGGGGTACTGCTTCAGCTTCTAATGTCGAGAGAATCCAACGAAGGCAAAACAAAATTTTGCGATTAATAACATCGGCTCCAGAAGAAATTGCAAAATACGCAGGCAAATATTTAACAAAACTCGAGTCACATCCTAATCCGCTTGCCCGTAATATTTCGAATTTTACTGGACACATCCGCCTAAAAAAGAGGGACATAATGGCTCTTATTCACAGCACTCCAGACGGGTCTTCTTGAAAATACTTTTATTTTTTTCCTTTTGATTATCACTACTTACATATGTATTATATATAACTATTACTAAGCTTATGTCCGGCACTGGTCGGGCCTAATTATATTTTTAGATTTAAGATTTGAATACTTATTGTTAGTTCATATATGAAGATACAATAAATAAAAATCATGCATTAAAAAAAAAAAATTATCACATAAGGTAATAACACTTTGTTAACATGTTAAATTTCACGCACTTGCGATCGTCAACGTAGAGATAATGAAAATAAATGCTACTTTTCCTGGCATTACATTACATTGAAATATCATTTTAAGAAATACTAAATTTTATTGTTAATTGATATATAATGGTTTTCTTTTCATTTTTCTATTATTAGTTGTTGTTGTAGCAATAGTTTTGTAATAAAATTATTACTGTGCAATTGCTCCTAGAAGTATAAAAAGTAATGAGAAAATGCTCCTGAAATTAAGTAAAACTCTCCAAATTGAGAATCCTAACTTTAAACCCCGTTATTTCGCCATGAGAACTAAGGAAAGCCTCGAACTCTAAAATTTATTTAATATTAAATATTTCTCATTCATAATACAAGAAAACAAATCTGTTGGTGAACTTAAAATTTTTCCGTCATGGTGGACTTTTTTTTGGAAGTGTCCATATGCATTATATAAATTTTGTAATCGTAAAGGTGTCATAAATTTCTAGGTAGACTATTTTATTTTTAACCTTTTAGTTCATTTCATTAACAAATAAAAATAATAAGCTTGTTTTTAAACATTTAAACATTTTAAACATCACCAGCAGGTAAATGACAGATTTGTTTCCCTCTAACATCAAGACCAATAAGACACACTATAAAATTTAAAATTTCCTTTGTTTTTCATTGGAACTTTAATCCATTCGCATCTGCACATGGCCACTTTTCGCACCAGTTTCTCAGCATAAAATTTTTCCGCATTTTTTATTTTTATTTTTTATCTAAGCAAAAAATATATTTATATTAACACATAATCTTATTGGCAATGAAAACATAAAATTTTTTACTAAATTTGTATTGCTGAACTTTTTTATACGCATTTTTAATTTTTTATTTAAACAAAAGATATATTTATATTAACACAATCTTATTGGCAATGAAAACATAAAATTTTTACTAAATTTGTATTGCTCAACTCTTGCGTTAGTTTTTAACGACACGTTTTCCGCTGTTTGCTAGGATAGGCTCGGCGCAGTGCAGGGGTCGTTGATAATGATGTTGTTTATTTAAAAGAAACACGGGTGGTTCTTAATTCGTTATAAAACGTAACTTGAAATGTTTATTTATTTTAAAAGACTTAATAATTATCCCTTAAAATATGAATATAAATTTTATCATTTAAATAAATCAAAAGAAAAATATAAAAAATGGCAGTGGACTAGTGACATGTCCAGGAACGAAAGTAGCAACGGGTGAGCCCTGAATACAAATTTCGTCTTCCAGACCTTCACTCAAGATCAAGTAGTTACTGAGGGTGACCAGTGATGGGTATTGGAAATCTTGATTTCGTGCCGAATCTGTTTCTAAATAGTGCCAAAACCACTTGAAAAATGCCAAACCACTCTTTATATAATTTAAATTATAGCCCACTTGATGTTCGTTTAGTATACTATGGTCCTTGATTGATACATTATTATATACAGCTAGAAAATTCCAAGA
The DNA here is from genome assembly GCA_944452675.1 of Tachina lurida. Classification (NCBI taxonomy): domain Eukaryota; kingdom Metazoa; phylum Arthropoda; class Insecta; order Diptera; family Tachinidae; genus Tachina; species Tachina lurida. The sequence goes on along the minus strand of OX101756.1, from coordinate 68,959,981 downwards.
ATATCACAAAAACACGTTCCAAAATTAGTTGTTTATATACAAACATATACATATATGCATAATTTATTAATACTTTGTACTTCTTTACAATAAATACAAATACCTGTGAACAATCTGTACTTCTATACTAATATTATAAAGCTGAGAAATTTTTTATGTTTGTATGTTTATATGTTTGTAAGAGGTAATCTCTGGAACTACCGGTCTGATTTTAAAAACTGTTTCGACAAACCTTCTAACGGGCATAGGCTAAAATTCAACTAATGTTTTTAGTTGTTACCTTCTTTAGGAAAGACTGAGTCATAGAGAAGTCAGGTGAAAAAAGACGAGAACACTTCTTAAGCCGCATAATTTTGTTATATTCCAAAACACACGAAACTAGTTCATCTGGCATAAAATGTATACGTTTACATAGTTTAGTGTGTGGCTGTGTTTTTTAGGCATTTGGCTTTTGGCTGTTTTTATAGTTGTGTATGTATTGGTATTGTGCTGCTAAAGCGGGGTTATAGGTGGTTGAAAAAATATGCCAACCGAAAACCTCTTTCTTTGCCGAATTCGCCTACAAGGTCCTATGTTATGCCAGCATATTGAAATTGTTTTCTACGTCACCGCTATCTTTTCGAAACTCACTCATACTTAAGATAAGGAATTATTTTTAAAAACATTTGTGTAACAAAAGGAACAGTATTATTTGTGTCTCCACTTAGAACATGTTCTCATGCAAACTTTGGAAACCAAGTCAAATAATAGTCCTTGAAGTTACATTTAGTTTTCCAATATGACAAAAAAGAAATGAAATGACTATTTTATTTTTGAATACTACAACTTTATGCTAGAAAATTTCGGTTGAAAGATGGTGAGAATTTAGAACTAAGTACATATGTATATTACCAACTTAGAGATCATCAATATATTTTTGTTCAAAAAATGTCGACACAAATGACGAAATAAAAAAAAAAGTCTCCTAATAATTAAATGTACTCTTACATCTTTAGACCGCATTTATTATTTTAGGAACATAAGTAATTTGTTTCATTGCATTTTTACTAAAAATTTGATAGTATAAAAAATGTTATAAGGGATTTCATTGTTCAAGGACTCTATATAAAGTAGTTTGATGAGACCACCAACGTTTTGGGGAAATTTATAAAATCCTTACGACATCACCTGTTACAAAGAAAATCATTTATTTCTTTTAATAAATCTGAAGATTTATTCATTGGACAAAGTTACTTTTCCCCGTCATGAACGAACAGTTGTCAGCCCAAAATCCTAATAAGTTTTCAATACTTAGCAACGTAAATAGTACAAGAATACTTATTATTGGAATAAGAAAAGTTTTCATATTAATGCTAGCCATAACCGCCAAGAAAGTTAAGTAACATCATTTTGGATCTTAATTTTTTCCCAAAAATCGATTATCTGCGATCGTATCTAAGTTAAAAAGTATTCCGCTTAAGCTTTTTCTGTGGTTATGGCTCGAATGGACAAAAAGTGCCAGAAAAGGAGCGAAAGTGCCACAGTGCCAGCTAACATATAATAGTGCTAAAAATGGCACAATTGTGCCACATTTCCCATCAGTGCCGGTGACCCTCACGCAATAACTACTCCCTCTCAGTAGTTGGAACGATTCCTATGGTTGGATAGGTTTCTCTAGCTACTGTATACTAGAAGATGTTTTTTAAGTACGGCTATCCCCCTACTTAATAAACTAGCTCTTACCGCATGACAAGCTGCCAGCCAACTACAAAGTATACAGAGGTGAAGAAAGTGCGTGATGAAAAAAGCTAAAATCAGCTACGACACGGGTTCGGCGAAAAAGGGACAACTGTAGTATATTTGTTATTAAGTTGCTAACAATATAATCAAAACAAACAAGAGAAAATGTGTACTTTGTAAATAAACAAGAGGTCATTTTTACAAAATTAAATGAGAGATTTTGTTGTGTTGAATTAAAAAACTGAATGTAAAATGTTTATTAGTATTAAAAAAGTGATTAAGATTTGTTTTCAAATGATTCCTGATTTAACTTTGAGCTTTTTCGTTCATAAATGCTAATTTTAACATTTTAATTGTAAAAATCTCATAGCGAATGAGGACACAAAGAATAAAATGTAAATTGCTCCTAGAAGTATAAAAAGTAATGAGAAAATGCTCCTGAAATTAAGTAAAACTCACCAAAACGAGAATCCTAACTTTAAACCTTGTTATTTCGCCATGATAACTAAGGAAAGCCTCGAACTCTTAAATTTAATTAATATTAAATATTTCTCATTTATAATACAAGAAAAGAAATCTGTTGGTGAACTTAAAATTTTTCCGTCATGGTGGACTTTTTTTTTGGAAGTGTCCATATGCATTATATAAATTTTGTAATCGTAAAGGTGTCATAAATTTCTAGGTAGACTATTTTATTTTTAACCTTTTAGTTCATTTCATTAACAAATAAAAATAATAAGCTTGTTTTTAAAATAGGGGTTTTTCTTTGATTTTTTGTTTTTAAAAATGCATAAAAAATAAAAATACAATAGCTTGATTTAGTAGCTTGTAGCTAAATATATTCCAAAGTGGAGACTCTTCTCATTGAAATTGTTGCACATTTTTTAATATTATTTACAATATAGAATTGAAGAAAATGTATTCATAAAAAACAAACTTAGAAGAAACAGATATCTGTAAAACTTTTTACTTTGTGTTTGTGTGTGGTACTGTTGTATGTAAATTTAAATTTCTATTAACTTGTTCTGTCAGTAAATTTTGAATAAAATCAAAAGCTCTGCAAAAAAAAGATTTCACGATATTCAGTACTTTTACATCTTCGAAGTTAGGAACATGATTTTCCCTTGCACAATGGGCCGCGAGAGCAGTTTTTTGCTCCAAAGGTTTGTCGGTTGATCTTAAATCCGACTTATGAGGAGCTAGTCTTGTTTTTAGTTTTGTTGTTGTTGTTCCGACGTATCTTTTGTCGCATGTTCCAGAACCGTCGCCGTTGCAGTTAATGCTGTATATAACATTGCACTTCTCTTCTTTTTTCAGTTTTGTCTTCGTGTTGGTGTATAACTTTTGTAAAGTGTTGTTTGATTTAAAGGCTAATTGGAATTTGTCAGTGTCATACAGGTGCAAGGGAAAATCATGTTCCTAACTTCGAAGATGTAAAAGTATTACAAGAAGAGATAAACTATTCCAGGAGATTAACTTTAGAAATGTTACACATACTTGACGTCCCTCCAGATAAAATATTAAATTATAAGCAAGACACAGAAAAATGCGCTCAAATTTATAGAAGTATTGTTAATAGACACAAAAAATAAAATTAGTAAACCGAGTCCTGCTGCTAACGACGGTCAATATCTGAACGATAGTTGAATGCGTAATTTTATTAAACTTATTACATGTAATGTATTTTTAAACTATAGAAATTGTTTTTTTTTTTTGTGTAGTATAGATAATTGATTTTATTGTGTATTTAACAGTGGTTTCCCCTGAAGCGAAGCTATTCGAAATATTGGGAGTTAAATAAAATAAAATTTAATAAATTTCAAGGACAAAAAAATCGTCTAATTTTTTATTAATTTTATGAAATATATGACCTAATAGCCGAACGATACAAACATAGAGGATAGAAATAACAAAAAGGTCAACTATTCAACATATAGTTATGTGCTATCTTTTTCATAAAACACATCTAAAAATCTTCTCGGCCTTTTAAAGAAAAAAACTAAATCGAATCGGTCCAGCCATTTGATCTGTACGTACAGACATACAGACACACACTACAAACTCATAGAACCACCTTTTTTTTGAGGGGGGGGGGGGGGGGGTTAAACACATTAAATACTTTTGCCTTTAAAAAAATACTTAAACATTTTAAACATCACCAGCAGGTAAATGACAGATTTGTTTCCCTCTAACATCAAGACCAATAAGACACACTATAAAATTTAAAATTTCCTTTGTTTTTCATTTGAACTTTAGTAGTAGGGAACTGGGGATACCGCCGCAATTAAAATTTTGAAATTTTGAAATTTTAATTACCCAAATTTTAAAATTCTTGGAAATTTGTGAAATTTGATACCCTTGAGTTTTCGGCGGCACGCTTTGATGTTTTTTTGTTTACATTAGGAATTTTTTGTTTACATTAGGAGTTTTTTTGTTTACATTAACTTTGTGTGAACGGGTGATTTTTTTTGAGGTGGCATTAATTGTGTGAACGGGTGATTTTGTTTTTTGTGGGAATACGTTAAGTGGGTTCATAGGTTGGAGGTCTTTCTTTTTGTAATGCATGTATGTATATGCCGACGGGAAAATCATGAAAATGATTTTTCCTAGTACCAAAGGGAAAATCATGAAATGATTTTTCCTAATACTAATTAATGGGGGTAAAATAGTGAAAATTAATTTTTCCTAATGCCGACGGCAATACATGATTATTTTTCCTAATGTCTACGGTAAAACATGAATATTATTTTTTTCAAATGCCGACGGCAAAACATGATTATTATTTTTTTCAAATGCCGACGGGAAAATGATTTTTCATAATTCCGACGGGAAAAACATAAAAGTTATTTCTAATGCTAATACAGGAGTTTAAGGCTGGCCGTGATTTGGGTGGGTGGAGCTGTTGTCGTAATACATAACCGAGGGAGTTAATGGATGTGTCTGTCTGTCTGTCTGTTTTGCGAGGCTGTGATTGGTCGGGGGAGCGTGGTGTAGTAGAGGTAGATGGATTGAGTGTATGTGTGTGTGTATACCTGTCTGTTGGAATTTGTGTGAGGGTGTGATTGACAGGGGGAAGGGTATAGTTGTGGTAGATCGACTGCGTGTATGCAGGTGTTGTAGGAATTTAAGGCTCTGTAGGAATTTAAGGCTTATAGTGATTTGGGGTAGGTGAGGGTGTTGTTGTACGAGTAATATGTATCCATGGGAATTTGTGGATGTGTCTGTCCGGGGGAATTTAAGCGGGGCTGGGTGTGTGGTGTAGTTGAGGTTGATCGACTGCGTGTATGTATGTCTATATGTTTGTAGGAGCTTAAGGCTGATCGTGATTTAAGAGAGGTGAGGATGGATGTTGTTGTAATATGTATACGTAGGAATCTGTATGTATGTATGTCTGTGAAAATTTAAGGCTGATCATGATTTAGGGTAAGTGAGGTTGGTGTAGTAATATGTCTGTGTGTATGTACATATGTTTGTAGGAGTTTAATGCTATTAGTGATTTGAGGATAGGTGAGGGTGTTGTCGTACGAGTGATATGTATGCGTGGGAATCTGTATGCATGTTCGTAGGAGTTTAAGGCTGATCGTGATTTGTGTTGTTGTCAGTGTTGTTTGTAGGAATGACCGTGAGAATTTTTGTATGTATATCTGTAGGAATTTAAGGTTGGCCGTGTTTTGTGAGGGGTGGTGTGTTGTTGAAATAATATGAATTTTTCTTATATGAAATCTGGTATATGTGTGTGTGTGCGTATGATTTTCTCACGCTAGTAGTTATATGTACGTAGAAATAAATTGTATTCAATATTGAGATTTGGTTCTATAAAATATTTTCATATATCTGATACATATACATATACATAAGTATATTTTCATACTCAAGGTTGCTGGGTATTTTGTCATGCTTAAAATTGTCCAGCTTTAAAGTCTGCCTGCGAGAAATTTGTTTATATTACAGATTTTGTTTATTTAACTACGTCCGGCTTCTTTCGCTGAACTTCTTTTCATACGATCATGGGAATTTATAGTTTCTCTGTTCATAATAAGGTCGTTTAGCTTGAGCATGTGCTCCGACTGAATGGTTTGCGTGGTTCATATATTTTTGTGATGTAGATATGTAAGTGTCATTGTCAAGATCTAATAAATACTTGAGTAGTGATAAGAAATTTGATATTATGTGTACATACATACATAAAATCAATTTGTAGATATTTATGTATGTATGTATGTATGTCATGTGCGGTCTTTTGTTGATGTTGTAAATATTCGCCTGGTCTTTTGTGTATAGATGTCAAATATCTTCATAGTTTTTTTTTTTTTTTTTTTTTTATTTGAAATTAAAAAACGTTTATTTTATTTTTATCTGTATTTACTTCAAAGTTTGTGAGGATTTTCTGTTTTAAGTAAAACTGAATTCCTTAAGATACATACTTTAGAATAATAGTAACTATAATAGAAATATTTCCTATATTTAATTTACATTTATTTAAAGTTGATGCAGCTTATCTTCATTCTTAGAAATATTTTGATATAAAATTTTTTCCAGCCGTAGGCTTTTTTCATCACCTTTTACATTTATTTTAGAACATCATGCATTGCCTTTTATACATTTATAAACATTTTAAATGAAACTGATCCAGCAGTCCAGCTTATGTAACGATAGTTTTTTGTTAACCAGCTTGCTTCTTTTTTTATTTTTTTATTGATTATTGAGTTTTATAATGAAATTATTATATTCGTAATTGTTAAAAACAATCGCTACTTCTTTTGCGATGAAATCATTTGAATTACTTTTGAAACCTTGTACGTCTATAAAAATTATGTTGTTTTCTATATTACTCAATTTATAAGACTTTTCGAACTTGTCCTTTGATGGGTATATATTCTATTATACGATCATGAATAAGAATACAGTAAGCTGATTTCTTTGCTTACTATTTCAAATTAAAATTTTATTCAATTGCACCGCTATTGAATAAAAGGAGCTTTTATCTTAAACTCTGGTACAGGTAGAAACTCATGAGATTCTTTCATATACTACCTTTGCTGGAATCTTAGATACATATATTAACTATATAGAATTGCATTACGTTTATTTTTAAATTTTATGTTAGGATTATCATCATATGGATATGAGACTGAACTTAAATGTACTTTTAAATTAGTTAATTCATAATGAACAATCTCATTTTCTTCTTGAATAGCGATCAACAGAAAACGAAGTCGTTTTCTTACAATTTCGGTCTAACCTCTCAACTGGTCCTCTAGTATACAATATGACTTTGTATGTCAGCATTTCTGTCTCCTCTTTGTTAGCGTTAGGGATAATTAAATTTTAAACTTTTTATTCTTCAAATTGTGTTACTTCATACTGATAATATGTTTAAGTACATTAATAATGTACGAGTATATGTTTATTTTATGACGGGTGAGCGCCTATGGCTTTTATTTGATGTTCTGGATGAAGTGATTTTTTTTTCTCATTTTATTAAAGTTTAGCGTATTGCGTATTTATTTCTAATATATTTAAGTGAGCTTTCTGTATCTGTCAGACAGAATGAACGTATCAATTGGTCAGTCAGTCTTTCTTTTTATTAATTTTTTCTTCTAATGTCACTACTATTTTTTCAGATTTTACTAGTTGAAATAGAGAATATTTGTGTAATTTTTAAATGTATTAATATATACATACATATAGGTAAATATATGTATGTACGTAGAAATTAGTTCATATACAAAGAAATACATCTTTAATAATCAACTATTCTAGAAAATCGATCTAAAATAACACATTTACCTCCATCATCAACTCACCGTCAATATTTTCATAAAGTGTTAGAATATCTATGTTTGGGAGAATTTTTACTTCAAGTGTTTCTATATAAGATTTGGTGTTTGACCCCTTGACGTTATTGTGGTTAACGTAGACTGCGTTGTATCGCATTCAGATGTAATCATTTCTCACTTAGAAAAGGTCCCCATCAATCATACCTGGATACAATTCATTCATGAGTGGAGTTGATCCAGATACAATTGCTGTCTACAAATTAATGATTAGAAAATAGCTTTCTCATCACCTTCTAACAAGTTTAATATTTTGTTAGCATGCATGCTTTAGCATGCTTCTATCGATAGTGACGCGAGAGTCCGACATTTAGTGCTGTTTTAATTAAAAATCTATAATATTAGAGTTACGAATTCACTCTTTTGAATTTTTAACAAAGTAGATACATATCTATTTCATTTGCCACAAAGTCTTAAAATTTCTTTCCTTATAAAAGTATGACGTGAGGAATTTTTTGAAATTATACATGCTTCGGCATGCTTCCAATATTTTTTTTTTGGTAAATTTATTTCCTACCCATACAGATACAGATATAAAGTAAGATCTGTTTACTTTCAATTTTACAATTTATGCATGCTTCAGCATGATTCTAGTTGAAGTCTGTATTTATTTAATAAGTTTGTTTGATACCCATTCATACACATGTACATTGTTAAAGATTGGATATCAAAGTACAATTTTCTTAGTTTATCTAGAAATGAAAGGAGTGAATATCTATTATAGTAACCATATTCACATTTTAAAATTTTGTGTGCTAGAGCTTTCGAAATGGAAAATGTACACCTTTTACTATAAAAAGTGATAATATGATGTGTTTCTGAATATTTTGAACTCTTAAGTTTTCACAATATTTCACACAGACCATCAAGTTTAGAGAATTGTAGAATATTAAGCTATTTATCTTCCCTGAGACCTAACATTCCTAATCAATCCTTCAAAAAACCAATACAAACTAGATTTTTCCTTTTTAATTTTATTTATATTTTCATTGAATTTCAACATTTTGTACCTCTTCAAATTACTGTATACTGTATTTTGCACCTTTTTCTCATTCGTTGAGTTAACTTTAATCGCAAATATTTTAATGATGAGATGAACTTTTCTATTGTACGCATTAAGTAAATCTTTGTGTATATCAATCCACTTATATGAACCATTATAGCTAAATTCTTAACACATAATTCCTTTTAATGATCTATTAATTTATTCTACTATTGATGCTTTCATATTATGAAATTTTTAATCCTCTGTTTATGCATGAATTTTGTAGTGTTTATTAAAAATTCTTTACCAACATCTATTTGTATATTTTTGTTTTGATACTCATATCATTTCAAAAATATTTTCCATTGCCTAGTTTTTTTTTTCGAGTGCAGCTTTTATTTTCAACGATACTCACCATATAAATTTTGAGAATGTGTCAGTTACAGTCAGCAAAAATCAATAATTTCTATTTTCTCTAGAATAGCTACCCACTTCACATAAATCAGCTCCATAAAAGATCATCTATTCCATTCATTACATCACTACAATACACAAACAATTTTATAAATTTATTATGGATTACGTTTACTAAATTTCTTTTTAAGGACATTGAGTTGTTTTACAGTTTTTTGGAGAGTGTTGTGATCTACTTGATACATTTTCAGCTATTTATACTAAAATGTAGTTAATTTTCCAATCTATAAATTTTATCGCTCAGCTGTTCAATTTGTATGTCAAAAGATGATTTAATTTTTAGAATGTCTTTTTAAATTTTATACCTATCTTCTATAGTTAATTTTATTTCACACTCCACTCCATTAATTTGCATTTGAATATAGCCTTGAATTATATTAATGCCTTAAGCTTTATTATTAATTCATTCTTTAGTTTATCGATTTGAGTTTCCAGAAATAATTTACTGATAACATTGTTCTCCGTCAGTGAATGATGATGATTCTCTATGTATACATTGACAGAAATTATATATTTTATTTAGTTTTCAAAATCAAATTTGTCATAGTATTTTCACGTTTTCTCAATCATTAAAGAAAATAAACCCACTTTTAAGCCTCATATTTGACCATCAACTTGTATTTTATCTTTATTCAGTTTTAGATTTCTATCACCAATATTCCATTAGGTTAGCCATAGTTTGTATCTAATTCATTTCTTCCTTCTAAGACTAATAAGTCAATATAAGTATCTTCGGTGTTGGAAGGCTGTGGGTAAAAATCACTCTTCTTCATCATCATAATCATTCACACTATTAGCATCATTAAATAAGATAGTATTATTAAATATTGTTCCTTTTGAAAGTTTCTTTAACTTCTCTCTATCTTGACTGATGGTTTCTGAGACTTAAATACTTGTACTATTTTCAGATTCTATATTGTTTTTACTTTGTTCTTTCTTGTGTATTCTGTCAATATTTTTAGAACTATTCATAAATTCTTTGAGAGGTTCTGTTACAGGATCAAATATATCTCTTAGTTCTTCACGTGTATCTATTTCACCAGTTTTTATACTACGAAGCTTTTTCTTCAAGACATTTCTTGTCAACACCAACTGTTTTAAAATTTTCTCATTCATGTTTAATAATACCAAATAAGAGGTATCAACTATTAGATCAGATATCACCTATTAGATCAGGTATCAGCTATCAGATCAGCTTATCAGGAGCTGGTCTGGTTTTCAGATCAGCTTATCAGGAGCTGGTCTGGTTTTCAGATCAGCTTATTAGGAGCTGATCTGGTTTTCAGATCAGCTTATCAGGAGCTGGTCTGGTTTTCAGATCAGCTTATCAGGAGCTGGTCTGGTTTTCAGATCAGCTTATTAGGAGCTGATCTGGTTTTCAGATCAGCTTATCAGGAGCTGGTCTGGTTTTCAGATCAGCTTATCAGGACCTGGTCTGATTTTCAGATCAGCTTATCAGGACCTGATCTGGTTTTCAGATCAGCTTATCAGGACCTGGTCTGGTTTTCAGATCAGCATATCAGGAGTTGGTCTAGTTTTCAGATCAGGTTGTCAGGCAGCTGATCTGTAAAACAGATCAGGTTATCAGGAGCTGTTCAGATTTTCAGATCAGATTATCTGTTTCAAATTGGGTCATCAGTTTACAAGTAGCTGGACATTTATAACATTTAGATGAATGAAGTTTAAGGCCAGATAAAATGCGAAAAACTATACTGTTATGTAGTCAAATTGTTTTCTATGACGATCATCACTTAATTCAGTATCTTTCCTTATAATCAAAATTCCATATTTTTAATTCCAACACGATTTATATTTTTCTCATATTACTTAAACATTCTAACTATATTATGATTATTTCCTATCAAATATTTGGTGATTCTAGTATAAGTTTGACATTAGTAGAATGAATCAACATTATTTTCTTACCCCATACAAAAATATGCTTCTCACACACAACATGGTTAAATATCGTATTGGTATTACTTCTAGCTTTCTTAAAAGAAATAACAGATTCATTATCTGTAAATGTGTAATACCCATGACTTTCATTAATGAAATTAATTTCTACAGGTATTTATATTTAGGTTGTTAGAGAGATTTTGAGTTTAAATATGAAGATGTTTTCAAGTTTTAGTCCATTAGAACTGTCTAGCCAACCAATCATAATATTATTATTTTTTTATTTATTTTTTATTTATTTTTGTATTTATTTTTTATTTATTTTTTTACCAATTTAACAGACCAACTATTCTTGCACGAATAGAAATTGATAGAAGGGAACTATGATTTATTTTTGAGCTAACGTTTGATGACTCATCAAAATTTCGTAAATAAAAATACCTTGGTATGAAATTTTGATGAGTCATCAAACGTTAGCTCAAAAATAAATCATAGTTCCCTTCTATCAATTTCTATTCGTGCAAGAATAGTTGGTCTGTTAAATTGGTAAAAAAATAAATAAAAAATAAATAAAAAAATAAATAAAAAATAAATAAAAAAATAATAATATTATGATTGGTTGGCTAGACAGTTCTAATGGACTAAAACTTGAAAACATCTTCATATTTAAACTCAAAATCTCTCTAACAACCTAAATATAAATACCTGTAGAAATTAATTTCATTAATGAAAGTCATGGGTATTACACATTTACAGATAATGAATCTGTAATTTCTTTTAAGAAAGCTCGAAGTAATACCAATACGATATTTAACCATGTTGTGTGTGAGAAGCATATTTTTGTATGGGGTAAGAAAATAATGTTGATTCATTCTACTAATGTCAAACTTATACTAGAATCACCAAATATTTGATAGGAAATAATCATAATGTAGTTAGAATGTTTAAGTAATATGAGAAAAATATAAATCGTGTTGGAATTAAAAATATGGAATTTTGATTATAAGGAAAGATACTGAATTAAGTGATGATCGTCATAGAAAACAATTTGACTACATAACAGTATAGTTTTTCGCATTTTATCTGGCCTTAAACTTCATTCATCTAAATGTTATAAATGTCCAGCTACTTGTAAACTGATGACCCAATTTGAAACAGATAATTTGATCTGAAAATCTGAACAGCTCCTGATAACCTGATCTGTTTTACAGATCAGCTGCCTGACAACCTGATCTGAAAACTAGACCAACTCCTGATATGCTGATCTGAAAACCAGACCAGGTCCTGATAAGCTGATCTGAAAACCAGATCAGGTCCTGATAAGCTGATCTGAAAATCAGACCAGGTCCTGATAAGCTGATCTGAAAACCAGACCAGCTCCTGATAAGCTTATCTGAAAACCAGATCAGCTCCTGATAAGCTGATCTGAAAACCAGACCAGCTCCTGATAAGCTGATCTGAAAACCAGATCAGCTCCTAATAAGCTGATCTGAAAACCAGACTAGCTCCTGATAAGCTGATCTGAAAACCAGACCAGCTCCTGATAAGCTGATCTGAAAATCAGACCAGGTCCTGATAAGCTGATCTGAAAATCAGACCAGGTCCTGATAAGCTGATCTGATAGCTGATACCTGATCTAATAGGTGATATCTGATCTAATAGTTGATACCTCTTATTTGGTATTATTAAACATGAATGAGAAAATTTTAAAACAGTTGGTGTTGACAAGAAATGTCTTGAAGAAAAAGCTTCGTAGTATAAAAACTGGTGAAATAGATACACGTGAAGAACTAAGAGATATATTTGATCCTGTAACAGAACCTCTCAAAGAATTTATGAATAGTTCTAAAAATATTGACAGAATACACAAGAAAGAACAAAGTAAAAACAATATAGAATCTGAAAATAGTACAAGTATTTAAGTCTCAGAAACCATCAGTCAAGATAGAGAGAAGTTAAAGAAACTTTCAAAAGGAACAATATTTAATAATACTATCTTATTTAATGATGCTAATAGTGTGAATGATTATGATGATGAAGAAGAGTGATTTTTACCCACAGCCTTCCAACACCGAAGATACTTATATTGACTTATTAGTCTTAGAAGGAAGAAATGAATTAGATACAAACTATGGCTAACCTAATGGAATATTGGTGATAGAAATCTAAAACTGAATAAAGATAAAATACAAGTTGATGGTCAAATATGAGGCTTAAAAGTGGGTTTATTTTCTTTAATGATTGAGAAAACGTGAAAATACTATGACAAATTTGATTTTGAAAACTAAATAAAATATATAATTTCTGTCAATGTATACATAGAGAATCATCATCATTCACTGACGGAGAACAATGTTATCAGTAAATTATTTCTGGAAACTCAAATCGATAAACTAAAGGATGAATTAATAATAAAGCTTAAGGCATTAATATAATTCAAGGCTATATTCAAATGCAAATTAATGGAGTGGAGTGTGAAATAAAATTAACTATAGAAGATAGGTATAAAATTTAAAAAGACATTCTAAAAATTAAATCATCTTTTGACATACAAATTGAACAGCTGAGCGATAAAATTTATAGATTGGAAAATTAACTATATTTTAGTATAAATAGCTGAAAATGTATCAAGTAGATCACAACACTCTCCAAAAAACTGTAAAACAACTCAATGTCCTTAAAAAGAAATTTAGTAAACGTAATCCATAATAAATTTATAAAATTGTTTGTGTATTGTACTGATGTAATGAATGGAATAGATGATCTTTTATGGAGCTGATTTATGTGAAGTGGGTAGCTATTCTAGAGAAAATAGAAATTATTGATTTTTGCTGACTGTAACTGACACATTCTCAAAATTTATATGGTGAGTATCGTTGAAAATAAAAGCTGCACTCGAAAAAAAAAACTAGGCAATGGAAAATATTTTTGAAATGATATGAGTATCAAAACAAAAAAATACAAATAGATGTTGGTAAAGAATTTTTAATAAACACTACAAAATTCATGCATAAACAGAGGATTAAAAATTTCATAATATGAAAGCATCAATAGTAGAATAAATTAATAGATCATTAAAAGGAATTATGTGTTAAGAATTTAGCTATAATGGTTCATATAAGTGGATTGATATACACAAAGATTTACTTAATGCGTACAATAGAAAAGTTCATCTCATCATTAAAATATTTGTGATTAAAGTTAACTCAACGAATGAGAAAAAGGTGCAAAATACAGTATACAGTAATTTGAAGAGGTACAAAATGTTGAAATTCAATGAAAATATAAATAAAATTAAAAAGGAAAAATCTAGTTTGTATTGGTTTTTTGAAGGATTGATTAGGAATGTTAGGTCTCAGGGAAGATAAATAGCTTAATATTCTACAATTCTCTAAACTTGATGGTCTGTGTGAAATATTGTGAAAACTTAAGAGTTCAAAATATTCAGAAACACATCATATTATCACTTTTTATAGTAAAAGGTGTACATTTTCCATTTCGAAAGCTCTAGCACACAAAATTTTAAAATGTGAATATGGTTACTATAATAGATATTCACTCCTTTCATTTCTAGATAAACTAAGAAAATTGTACTTTGATATCCAATCTTTAACAATGTACATGTGTATGAATGGGTATCAAACAAACTTATTAAATAAATACAGACTTCAACTAGAATCATGCTGAAGCATGCATAAATTGTAAAATTGAAAGTAAACAGATCTTACTTTATATCTGTATCTGTATGGGTAGGAAATAAATTTACCAAAAAAAAAATATTGGAAGCATGCCGAAGCATGTATAATTTCAAAAAATTCCTCACGTCATACTTTTATAAGGAAAGAAATTTTAAGACTTTGTGGCAAATGAAATAGATATGTATCTACTTTGTTAAAAATTCAAAAGAGTGAATTCGTAACTCTAATATTATAGATTTTTAATTAAAACAGCACTAAATGTCGGACTCTCGCGTCACTATCGATAGAAGCATGCTAAAGCATGCATGCTAACAAAATATTAAACTTGTTAGAAGGTGATGAGAAAGCTATTTTCTAATCATTAATTTGTAGACAGCAATTGTATCTGGATCAACTCCACTCATGAATGAATTGTATCCAGGTATGATTGATGGGGACCTTTTCTAAGTGAGAAATGATTACATCTGAATGCGATGCAACGCAGTCTACGTTAACCACAATAACGTCAAGGGGTCAAACACCAAATCTTATATAGAAACACTTGAAGTAAAAATTCTCCCAAACATAGATATTCTAACACTTTATGAAAATATTGACGGTGAGTTGATGATGGAGGTAAATGTGTTATTTTAGATCGATTTTCTAGAATAGCTGATTATTAAAGATGTATTTCTTTGTATATGAACTAATTTCTACGTACATACATATATTTACCTATATGTATGTATATATTAATACATTTAAAAATTACACAAATATTCTCTATTTCAACTAGTAAAATCTGAAAAAATAGTAGTGACATTAGGAGAAAAAATTAATAAAAAGAAAGACTGACTGACCAATTGATACGTTCATTCTGTCTGACAGATACAGAAAGCTCACTTAAATATATTAGAAATAAATACGCAATACGCTAAACTTTAATAAAATGAGAAAAAAAAATCACTTCATCCAGAACATCAAATAAAAGCCATAGGCGCTCACCCGTCATAAAATAAACATATACTCGTACATTATTAATGTACTTAAACATATTATCAGTATGAAGTAACACAATTTGAAGAATAAAAAGTTTAAAATTTAATTATCCCTAACGCTAACAAAGAGGAGACAGAAATGCTGACATACAAAGTCATATTGTATACTAGAGGACCAGTTGAGAGGTTAGACCGAAATTGTAAGAAAACGACTTCGTTTTCTGTTGATCGCTATTCAAGAAGAAAATGAGATTGTTCATTATGAATTAACTAATTTAAAAGTACATTTAAGTTCAGTCTCATATCCATATGATGATAATCCTAACATAAAATTTAAAAATAAACGTAATGCAATTCTATATAGTTAATATATGTATCTAAGATTCCAGCAAAGGTAGTATATGAAAGAATCTCATGAGTTTCTACCTGTACCAGAGTTTAAGATAAAAGCTCCTTTTATTCAATAGCGGTGCAATTGAATAAAATTTTAATTTGAAATAGTAAGCAAAGAAATCAGCTTACTGTATTCTTATTCATGATCGTATAATAGAATATATACCCATCAAAGGACAAGTTCGAAAAGTCTTATAAATTGAGTAATATAGAAAACAACATAATTTTTATAGACGTACAAGGTTTCAAAAGTAATTCAAATGATTTCATCGCAAAAGAAGTAGCGATTGTTTTTAACAATTACGAATATAATAATTTCATTATAAAACTCAATAATCAATAAAAAAATAAAAAAAGAAGCAAGCTGGTTAACAAAAAACTATCGTTACATAAGCTGGACTGCTGGATCAGTTTCATTTAAAATGTTTATAAATGTATAAAAGGCAATGCATGATGTTCTAAAATAAATGTAAAAGGTGATGAAAAAAGCCTACGGCTGGAAAAAATTTTATATCAAAATATTTCTAAGAATGAAGATAAGCTGCATCAACTTTAAATAAATGTAAATTAAATATAGGAAATATTTCTATTATAGTTACTATTATTCTAAAGTATGTATCTTAAGGAATTCAGTTTTACTTAAAACAGAAAATCCTCACAAACTTTGAAGTAAATACAGATAAAAATAAAATAAACGTTTTTTAATTTCAAATAAAAAAAAAAAAAAAAAAAAAACTATGAAGATATTTGACATCTATACACAAAAGACCAGGCGAATATTTACAACATCAACAAAAGACCGCACATGACATACATACATACATACATAAATATCTACAAATTGATTTTATGTATGTATGTACACATAATATCAAATTTCTTATCACTACTCAAGTATTTATTAGATCTTGACAATGACACTTACATATCTACATCACAAAAATATATGAACCACGCAAACCATTCAGTCGGAGCACATGCTCAAGCTAAACGACCTTATTATGAACAGAGAAACTATAAATTCCCATGATCGTATGAAAAGAAGTTCAGCGAAAGAAGCCGGACGTAGTTAAATAAACAAAATCTGTAATATAAACAAATTTCTCGCAGGCAGACTTTAAAGCTGGACAATTTTAAGCATGACAAAATACCCAGCAACCTTGAGTATGAAAATATACTTATGTATATGTATATGTATCAGATATATGAAAATATTTTATAGAACCAAATCTCGATATTGAATACAATTTATTTCTACGTACATATAACTACTAGCGTGAGAAAATCATACGCACACACACACATATACCAGATTTCATATAAGAAAAATTCATATTATTTCAACAACACACCACCCCTCACAAAACACGGCCAACCTTAAATTCCTACAGATATACATACAAAAATTCTCACGGTCATTCCTACAAACAACACTGACAACAACACAAATCACGATCAGCCTTAAACTCCTACGAACATGCATACAGATTCCCACGCATACATATCACTCGTACGACAACACCCTCACCTATCCTCAAATCACTAATAGCATTAAACTCCTACAAACATATGTACATACACACAGACATATTACTACACCAACCTCACTTACCCTAAATCATGATCAGCCTTAAATTTTCACAGACATACATACATACAGATTCCTACGTATACATATTACAACAACATCCATCCTCACCTCTCTTAAATCACGATCAGCCTTAAGCTCCTACAAACATATAGACATACATACACGCAGTCGATCAACCTCAACTACACCACACACCCAGCCCCGCTTAAATTCCCCCGGACAGACACATCCACAAATTCCCATGGATACATATTACTCGTACAACAACACCCTCACCTACCCCAAATCACTATAAGCCTTAAATTCCTACAGAGCCTTAAATTCCTACAACACCTGCATACACGCAGTCGATCTACCACAACTATACCCCGCCCCCTGTCAATCACACCCTCACACAAATTCCAACAGACAGGTATACACACACACATACACTCAATCCATCTACCTCTACTACACCACGCTCCCCCGACCAATCACAGCCTCGCAAAACAGACAGACAGACAGACAGACACATCCATTAACTCCCTCGGTTATGTATTACGACAACAGCTCCACCCACCCAAATCACGGCCAGCCTTAAACTCCTGTATTAGCATTAGAAATAACTTTTATGTTTTTCCCGTCGGAATTATGAAAAATCATTTTCCCGTCGGCATTTGAAAAAAATAATAATCATGTTTTGCCGTCGGCATTTGAAAAAAATAATATTCATGTTTTACCGTAGACATTAGGAAAAATAATCATGTATTGCCGTCGGCATTAGGAAAAATTAATTTTCACTATTTTACCCCCATTAGTATTAGGAAAAATCATTTCATGATTTTCCCTTTGGTACTAGGAAAAATCATTTTCATGATTTTCCCGTCGGCATATACATACATGCATTACAAAAAGAAAGACCTCCAACCTATGAACCCACTTAACGTATTCCCACAAAAAACAAAATCACCCGTTCACACAATTAATGCCACCTCAAAAAAAATCACCCGTTCACACAAAGTTAATGTAAACAAAAAAACTCCTAATGTAAACAAAAAATTCCTAATGTAAACAAAAAAACATCAAAGCGTGCCGCCGAAAACTCAAGGGTATCAAATTTCACAAATTTCCAAGAATTTTAAAATTTGGGTAATTAAAATTTCAAAATTTCAAAATTTTAATTGCGGCGGTATCCCCAGTTCCCTACTACTAACTTTAATCCATTCGCATCTGCACATGGCCACTTTTCGCACCAGTTTCTCAGCATAAAATTGTTCCGCATTTTTTATTTTTATTTTTTATCTAAGCAAAAAATATATTTATATTAACACATAATCTTATTGGCAATGAAAACATAAAATTTTTTACTAAATTTGTATTGCTGAACTCTTTTATACGCATTTTTAATTTTTTATTTAAACAAAAGATATATTTATATTAACACAATCTTATTGGCAATGAAAACATAAAATTTTTACTAAATTTGTATTGCTCAACTCTTGCGTTAGTTTTTAATGACACGTTTTCCGCTGTTTGCTAGGATAGGCTCGGTGCAGTGCAGGGGTCGTTGATAATGATGTTGTTTATTTAAAAGAAACACGGGTGGTTCTTAATTCGTTATAAAACGTAACTTGAAATGTTTATTTATTTTAAAAGACTTACCCCCAGTTTTTGACTGGCTAATCAAACTGTAATTATTTTAAAGTTCTAATTAAATACGAAATTGTGTTTTTGAGTGCATAATTAAATAATAATTAAATACCCAACCTTGTGTAATTAAATACTACTTAAGTTTTATGAATGTACCATATGTTTTTATGCGTGTATGTGTTTATTGAAAACATACACATGACATCATGTGGTCGGGTTGAAAACATAATGTGGTCGGGTTAAAAAGAATTTCGTTTAAATTTCATAAATATATAACATATACAATACAAAGTTTCATATTATGGAATAAAGTAATAGAAAAATGTATTATGATGTTCGTTTGATTTCATAAAATGAGATTTTATGGAATTTTAATTTTCTACATGTATATAACCTAACTTTTTTGTTTATGCTAAACAGCTGTTCTTTGGAAATTTTGCAGGGTTGCCGTGCTTTCAACGTAATTTAATAAGAACTTTAATTAACCACTGCAAAAATGAAATCGTATTTAATTACAACTAAATTTTAAATAAAAATTAGCTAATTACGTACTTAATTATTAAGTTAAAAACTGCGGGTTAATAATTATCCCTTAAAATATGAATATAAATTTTATCATTTATACATTTTATACAAACTCATAGAACCCCATTTTTTTTTGGGGGGGGGTTAAACACATTAAATACTTTTGCCTTTAAAAAAATACTTAAACATTTTAAACATCACCAGCAGGTAAATGACAGATTTGTTTCCCTCTAACATCAAGACCAATAAGACACACTATAAAATTTAAAATTTCCTTTGTTTTTCATTGGAACTTTAATCCATTCGCATCTGCACATGGCCACTTTTCGCACCAGTTTCTCAGCTAGGCTTGCCAGACGTACTGTTTTCAGCAGTACGCGTACTTCTTTTAAATAATTGTACTGCTGTCTGCATAACTACTAAAGAAGTACGCAAAAGTACTTTTTTTTAGTTCTTGTACTTCTTTTGTACTTTTTTTTTTGCAAACAAATAAAACAAATGTCTATGCATATGTATAGTACAAACAAGTAAGA
Organism: Tachina lurida; assembly: GCA_944452675.1. NCBI lineage: Eukaryota > Metazoa > Arthropoda > Insecta > Diptera > Tachinidae > Tachina > Tachina lurida. The sequence continues at coordinate 68,939,721 of OX101756.1, read as the reverse complement.
GTGCTATATTTGGCGGCTGTGTCGAATCTTATATACGCTTTACCAAACAAACGCAAGGGCACCCTGTTGTGATATTTATACTTCTGCTTTATTAAACATCTGCAACTATGTAGATTAATGTGGCGGTTTTTGCATTTTTTGCGAATTATAAATATTTGTTATGATTTAGTAGAACTGTCTGGTTTTTAATTCAAAAATTTGTTTGACTATTCTTTAGTTTATATAATATTATGAATAAATAGTATTTACTTTATAAATTGTTATTGTTATGCAGTGAACTTTATGTTTTGAGTTTTTATTAAATAAATTGTTTATTTTATGTATTGAATTTGAACTTAATAAAATAAACACAGTGTACTTTTTTTTCTTTAAATGTACTGCCTTTTTTTTCTTAATGTACTTTTTTTGAGGATTTAATATCTGGCAAGCCTATTCTCAGCATAAAATTGTTCCGCATTTTTTATTTTTATTTTTTATCTAAGCAAAAAATATATTTATATTAACACATAATCTTATTGGCAATGAGAACATAAAATTTTTTACTAAATTTGTATTGCTGAACTTTTTTATACGCATTTTTAATTTTTTATTTAAACAAAAGATATATTTATATTAACACAATCTTATTGGCAATGAAAACATAAAATTTTTACTAAATTTGTATTGCTCAACTCTTGCGTTAGTTTTTAACGACACGTTTTCCGCTGTTTGCTAGGATAGGCTCGGCGCAGTGCAGGGGTCGTTGATAATGATGTTGTTTATTTAAAAGAACCACGGGTGGTTCTTAATTCGTTATAAAACGTAACTTGAAATGTTTATTTATTTTAAAAGACTTAATAATTATCCCTTAAAATATGAATATAAATTTTATCATTTAAATAAATCAAAAGAAAAATATAAAAAATGGCAGTGGACTAGTGACATGTCCAGGAACGAAAGTAGCAACGGGTGAGCCCTGAATACAAATTTCGTCTTCCAGACCTTCACTCAAGATCAAGTAGTTACTGAGGGTGACCAGTGATGGGTATTGGAAATCTTGATTTCGTGCCGAATCTGTTTCTAAATAGTGCCAAAACCACTTGAAAAATGCCAAACCACTTTTTATATAATTTAAATTATAGCCCACTTGATGTTCGTTTAGTATACTATGGTCCTTGATTGATACATTATTATATACAGCTAGAAAATTCCAAGAATATCACAAAAACACGTTCCAAAATTAGTTGTTTATATACAAACATATACATATATGCATAATTTATTAATACTTTGTACTTCTTTACAATAAATACAAATACCTGTGAACAATCTGTACTTCTATACTAATATTATAAAGCTGAGAAATTTTTTATGTTTGTATGTTTATATGTTTGTAAGAGGTAATCTCTGGAACTACCGGTCTGATTTTAAAAACTGTTTCGACAAACCTTCTAACGGGCATAGGCTAAAATTCAACTAATGTTTTTAGTTGTTACCTTCTTTAGGAAAGACTGAGTCATAGAGAAGTCAGGTGAAAAAAGACGAGAACACTTCTTAAGCCGCATAATTTTGTTATATTCCAAAACACACGAAACTAGTTCATCTGGCATAAAATGTATACGTTTACATAGTTTAGTGTGTGGTTGTGTTTTTTAGGCATTTGGTTTTTGGCTGTTTTTATAGTTGTGTATGTATTGGTATTGTGCTGCTAAAGCGGGTTATGTTATGCCAGCATATTGAAACTGTTTTCTACGTCACCGCTATCTTTCCGAAACTCACTAATACTTAAGATAAGGAATTATTTTTAAAAACATTTGTGTAACAAAAGGAACAGTATTATTTGTGTCTCCACTTAGAACATGTTCTCATGCAAACTTTGGAAACCAAGTCCAATAATAGTCCTTGAAGTTACATTTAGTTTTCCAATATGATAAAAAAAAATGAAATGGCTATTTTATTTTTGAATACTACAACTTTATGCTAGAAAATTTCGGTTGAAAGATGGTGCGAACTTAGAACTAAGTACATATGTATATTACCAACTTAGAGATCATCAATATATTTTTGTTCAAAAAATGTCGACACAAATGACGAAATAAAAAAAAAAGTCTCCTAATAATTAAATGTACTCTTACATCTTTAGACCGCATTTATTATTTTAGGAACATAAGTAATTTGTTTCATTGCATTTTTACTAAAAATTTGATAGTATAAAAAATGTTATAAGGGATTTCATTGTTCAAGGACTCTATATAAAGTAGTTTGATGAGACCACCAACGTTTTGGGGAAATTTATAAAATCCTTACGACATCACCTGTTACAAAGAAAATCATTTATTTCTTTTAATAAATGTGAAGATTTATTCATTGGACAAAGTTACTTTTCCCCGTCATGAACGAACAGTTGTCAGCCCAAAATCCTAATAAGTTTTCAATACTTAACAACGTAAATAGTACAAGAATACTTATTATTGGAATAAGAAAAGTTTTCATATTAATGCTAGCCATAACCGCCAAGAAAGTTAAGTAACATCATTTTGGATCTTAATTTTTTCCCAAAAATCGATTATCTGCGATCGTATCTAAGTTAAAAAGTATTCCGCTTAAGCTTTTTCTGTGGTTATGGCTCGAATGGACAAAAAGTGCCAGAAAAGGAGCGAAAGTGCCACAGTGCCAGCTAACATATAATAGTGCTAAAAATGGCACAATTGTGCCACATTTCCCATCAGTGCCGGTGACCCTCACGCAATAACTACTCCCTCCCAGTAGTTGGAACGACTCCTATGGTTGGATAGGTTTCTCTAGCTACTGTATACTACAAGATGTTAATTAAGTACGGCTTTCCCCCTACTTAATAAACTAGCTCTTACCATGACAAGCTGCCAGCCAACCACAAAGTATACAGAGGTGAAGAAAGTGCGTGATGAAAAAAGCTAAAATCAGCTACGACACGGGTTCGGCGAGAAAGGGACAACTGTAGTATATTTATTATTAAGTTGCTAACAATATAATCAAAACAAACAAGAGAAAGTGTGTACTTTGTAAATAAACAAGAGGACATTTTTACAAAATTAAATGAGAGATTTTGTTGTGTTGAATTAAAAAACTGAATGTAAAAATGCTTATTAGTATTAAAAAAGTGATTAAGATTTGTTTTCAAATGATTCCTGATTTAACTTTGAGCTTTTTCGTTCATAAATGCTAATTTTAACATTTTAATTGCAAAAATCTCATAGCGAATGAGGACACAAAGAATAAAATGCAAAAACTTTAAACCAATGCAACTACGAAAGAAGCTTAAAGAAGACACGGGTTCGGTGTGAGCAAGACGACAGCATTGGCAAAATTATCTTCCGTCTCGTGACATATCTGTGTACTTTGTGCATCCAACTCACTATTGTTTGGCAATTGCTCGCCTTTTATACTGTTGGTGGCGTACAAGAAGAGATACACGCACAGGCATACATGTACAATGTACTGAGCAAGGCGAATTCAGTATCAGGTGACCTTATCAGCCCAGCTGATTATCAGCTGTTGCTACCAAATTAAGCATTTTGAACCAAAACGTCAAAATTTGCTTAGAAATCTTCTGACAGATTGGTTTTGTAGCATACCAAACTACGTGTTGTTTTTTCTGTTGTAAAATTGTTGTAGCGAATTTTTTCCGAAAAAGTAAAATGGGCATCACTTGTTACGTGTCAAATTTTTCACGCGAAATAATCAATGTTGCTGAAAAATTTTCACAACTTCGAACAGAGTACCAGGCTTTGGGGGGTGCGTCCGCCCATCAAAGTTGGCCTTCAAGCCCATTTTTCAATGTAATTTTTTGCATATGACTATCTTTTTAAAAAAACATTTTACAAGAAAATGATGTATGGCAATATTTTAGCTCTTCTAGTCTACAACATTAGTCTCAAAGAATATAATGAAGGAAATAACCAACAAAATATCAAAAATTATATATCTATACCGAAATTGCATTTATATGGAAATTATTTTACTAAGCGTTTACAATAAGAGTTTATATCTATTAAATTATTTCATACAAATAATTTATATTCGATATGAATCTATTCTATTTTTCTACACCTTTATACAATTAGAAATCCTTTTGATAACAATAAAAGTAATTATAAGGCAAAATGAAAAATAAAATCTAAATTTAACATTTAAGAAATTTATTATTCGACATATTGTCATAAGTTTATTTTAATTTCAAATTTATTTGCCTTATAATTACTTTTATTGTTATCCAAAGGATTTCTAATTGTATAAAGGTGTAGAAAAATAGAATAGATTCATATCGAATATAAATTATTTGCTGGGTTTTGTATAAGTTTCTAAGCCTACTATGCTTATTTTTCTTTTGTGATTTTCAAAAATATTATTTGTGAATTCTCAAATAGTTTTTAAAAGTCTGTACGTAAGATAAGAGGTTTGTGACTGTTCAAGATTTGTGGTTGAAATCTACTGACGATTTGTTACAGCAACAATGAAATGCATATAGACATCGCTGAACCACCAGCAAATAAATTTCAAATTAAAATACTTTTGACAATATGTCGATTAATGAATTTCTTAAATGTTAAATTTAGATTTTATTTTTCATTTTGCCTTATAATTACTTTTATTGTTATCCAAAGGATTTCTAATTGTATAAAGGTGTAGAAAAATAGAATAGATTCATATCGAATATAAATTATTTGCTGTTTTTTGTATAAGTTTTTAAGCCTACTATGCTTATTTTTCTTTTGTGATTTTCAAAAATATTATTATTTGTGAATTTTCAAATAGTTTTTGAAAGTCTGTACATAAGATAAGAGGTTTGTGACTGTTCAAGATTTGTGGTTGAAGTCTACTGACGATTTGTTACAGCAACAATGAAATGCATATAGACATCGCTGAACCCCCATCAAATAAATTTCAAATTAAAATACTTTTGACAATACGTCGATTAATGAATTTCTTAAATGTTAAATTTAGATTTTATTTTTCATTTTGCCTTATAATTACTTTTATTGTTATCCAAAGGATTTCTAATTGTATAAAGGTGTAGAAAAATAGAATAGATTCATATCGAATATAAATTATTTGCTGGTTTTTGTATAAGTTTCTAAGCCTACTATGCTTATTTTTCTTTTATGATTTTCAAAAATATTATTATTTGTGAATTCTCAAATAGTTTTTGAAAGTCTGTACATAAGATACGAGGTTTGTGACTGTTCAAGATTTGTGGTTGAAGTCTACTGACGATTTGTTACAGCAACAATGAAATGCATATAGACATCGCTGAACCACCAGCAAATAAATTTCAAATTAAAATACTTTTGACAATATGTCGATTAATGAATTTCTTAAATTTAACAAAAAAAAAATATTGACTGAATATCTGCTTTAATTTATCACTTGTCTTATTTTTTTTTATTAATATTAATAAAACAGATTCCTTTTCATTATTTTTCTTCTCGTATTCTTTTGTTTTATTTCCTTTTTATATAGGTTTTTTTTTTTTTTTTTTTATTTTTTTTTCATTAATGTTATATATATCTTTTTTAATTTTAGCACTTCACAATTTTTGAATTTTTTTTTTCTTCACCAGCCACATGACTTCCGATCACCATCTCAGCCCAAACAGAAAAAAAAGTCCCTCTTCTCTACCTACCAAAACTTATCTTTTTCTTCCCTTTTTCTTCTTCCACTCTGACGTGGCTTTTTATTTTCCCCCGCCAAAATGCCCGCGCTTACTGCCATCTTTATTTTGTTGGTAGCTTCTGGGAGCTACCTTTCCAGATCAACTCCATTCCTTTTTTTTCATTTCTTTTCTGCTAAAAAAAAATCTTTCTATTCCTTCTTACCGCTTTCCAACTACAAAAGACAGCTGATCGACGGTTTTACCCTTGTTCACGGCATTACCGTCGACCAGTGTGACCATGACAAAACAACAACAATTTCTCATGTATAAGTAAAAAAACATTAATTTTATGAGAACTCATATACTACGTTTATACGCACGTGCTATTTGCAAGTAAAAATTGTAACTTACTAATTCACGAGAACAATCACTTATTGCTGGGGATGAGATATATGTATACAGAAAAAGAAATTTTTAGTTTAATAATTGCTTATTTGACTCACAGTCTTCATCAGTGATGCCAACTCTTGGGTCATCAAATGCACTGTGACCATATAAAATTACCCTATTTTAGGGTAAAAATTAAAAAAATTCCGGGTAAAAAAGCACTAAGTTAAATATTCTGTTATTTATCTTTTATATAAATACGTCCTTATTTTTGGTTTGACTGTGACATCTTAACCCTTTCGGTCCTTCTAGGACATTACGTCCTAGGGAAATTTTAAGAGTCCTATATACTGTTTGAAGAAAATAAATTGTATTTTAAAATGTCCCAGACGTATTTTAGAGTTTTAACGTATGAAATAAATAAAAGTACCCTATTTTAAGCGGTATTTTTTATAAGATGATGGTGTTAGTTGATAAAAAGTTATAGTGTAGGTAACACAATTTACTAAATATATTTGAAACAAAAAGAATAATTTTAGCCGTGATGGATCCAACATTTCTTAAATTTGTTTTTTTTGATATATTGTCCCATTTAGGACTTTCACTGGATTTATATGTCCCATTCGTATTATTTCCAAACAAATTTATAGAATTTGTGCATGTTATCATCACTAATGGGGCAAATTGTCCCATTTGCACCAAAAACCGGTTGGGACAAAAGCCCCGAAAATCCTCTTGGGATGATATATCTCAGAATAATTTAAGGACTACGGATAAACTAACAGATCACAAGCGTTTAATCGCTATACCGGGAAATTATTTTGAAATTATATCAAATGCATACTGTCTTTAACGCATCTTTTGCTGGTCTAAGGCACTTTTGAACGCTCGATAATTCTTCCGAGCTTAATTTCATAAGAACTAAGACACTTTTTTGTTATTTCTTAAATTTGCACACTTGTCAAATCCTTGTTGTTTAACTATATCCACGCATGGGAATCAAAATAGTAAAATTGTTGCTTACCAAATAAATAAAACATATTTCTCATTACGAATTAAAAAAATTTATTGAGACAAGTCGGAACGTTTGCTTCTTTGCTTTAAGTTGCAAAAATTTTTATTATTGAAAAAGCACTGCGAGAAATTGCAAAAAGCACTATAAATACCCGCTTTTCTGAAACGGGTATTTACTAAACTTTCAGGTATTTAGAAAGGAAAAAAGCACCAAAAAATACCCGAAAAGCCCCAAAATGGCAACGCTGGACTTCATATATACTTCTATTTGCAAATAAGACCAGTATAAACGTAGTATAGATAGCTAATATATAAAAAAAATCATTAACCCTACAAGCCTAACCTACGCCTGCGAGGCGTACACAGATTTTAAAATTATCTTTCTCTTTTAAACTATCGAAGTTAACACCTCGTGCGTGTTAGTCAAATCAGTAGTCGTCTGTTGCTTGCCAATCGCGGTCTTGTAGCTGATCCAAACTCAACCACTTTTGGGTTTTTGACGTATAACACGCCTACGAGACGTATATTTATGTATATCTATGCAGCTGGTTTTTATGTTTGCAAACTTTGATATTTTTTTTAGTGTGTGATAATAAATATGTTTGAGTTAATTTTATTATTATAATAATTATGAAGAGTGTTTTTTATTAATAGTTTGTGTTCCAATATAATCTTTCATTGAAAACAAACTATATAACTAAGTACAATAGCCCAGGGGCTTATTATTATATACGCCTCTGAGACGTATGTTTATGCTTTATGTATTATTAAAATAGGTTAGGCTTGTAGGGTTAAATCAAGAAAGTAGTCAAATTGCTGCATTTGATATCAATCACAATTCCAACAGAAAATAAATGGAAATTTCGTTAGATAACGAATGCAGTAATTGGCCCCAGTTCTTAAGATATAAAAAAATTAAAGAATACATAAATAGATTTCTTATCATTTTTGGACATGGTTCATATCACTTATTTACTTAAACACCAGCATAATTCAAAAAATGTATTTAACCTCATAAAGTTTTGATAAAAATTTGAAAATTCGATCTTGAAGAGGATAATATTATTTTTAGGCATTATGCATAGTTATTAAATACCTTAAATACCCTTTCTTTGTACATTTGTATATATTAATAACTTTTTTACTTGGAATCCATTCTTCCAAATCATTTTTAAATAAATTTAAAGCAGACAGCATGGACTGACATATGTCAACTTTTAGTCTATTTGATAATTTTTTCCTAATACGAGTACTAATTCATGTTTATGCTTTATGTTTTTTTTAATTTTATTTTATATAGATAAAGAAATAAGGTGTACCTCGCAGACTTTGTAACTGGCGAATGTGGATATATTTTTGCATTTACTTTGGCCAATTTGTCTATATCCTTAAACGGATTCATCTTATCATCCTTAAAACAAGCTTCATTTCAGCAATATCAACTTTCCTCCGAAAATCGGTATTTTTGTGGTAAAAGCTCGGATATTTGTACATCATTGGTTTTTTGGAATTGGCCACGTGTGTGGCTGTTTTAACATGACATTCGGCAGATGAGCAACTGATTGCAGAAAACACAAATGGGGTTTTTGTATCTGCATCCATCTGAACCCACTTATGCCGTCTCTCCTAATCATTGGAATACTTTCGTGTTGCTTTTTGTTTACTGGTTCTTCCAAGATAATAGGCTCACATGATGAACTGGTTTCATGGGAACTTAAAGCAGAAGCAATACTTGATGATAGCAATTCAGTGTGGTATTTTCATACAATATTATTTGCCTTAGCATAAAGTTTTTCACCTTTTAAAATTATGTACCTTTATCAATTTTGGCTGCGGAAAATACAGTTAGAATTATCTTTGAGTAACTGTATGTAATTTCACATTTCAAAATCTTAAACAAATGAAAAGATTCATACCAAGGCTTTTTAACACCATATACTCCCACAGAAAATAATATTGCGCCATACTGTCAATTTCCCAAAAAATATTGTCTTTTTTCATATATACACATAGGAAATAAAATCCTGTTGTCGAATATGGTAGAATCTGTACAAATTTGCGTACATTTATTGTAAAAATAAAAATTAAAGTTTACTTTGAACAAAAAGGGGCACAAAATAATGCAAATGATACTAAAAGGGGATTTAAAAATAAGGGGCATAAAAAGTGGCAAGGCATTCGAAAAAGGGGCAAAATTCGACTTTAGTCGCACAACGGTAACGCTGGTTACATGACTAAAATCAAAGAATATAAATTATATAGAATGCGCATCTGAGCTAAAAATTAAACATTTTTGGTTTACGCTTTAGATGCGGGGGGGAAGTATAAAGCGCAAGCAAACAGGCAATGAGAGCATTCGCTTCCAGGGTGACCGATGAAATTTTTCAAAAAGTGGTACCAAATAGGGGAGGATTTATCAAAAAAATATCGGCATATGTTTTTGTACAGCAAGATAATTTATGTTAATTCGCATATTAAATAAAAAATGCATACATGACCAACATATAACCTCCTCCTTAATTGAAGTCGGTTAATAATTCGAGAACAAAATGAAAACCAGTTCAAAATATAGGTGTTTTTATTGTTGCAGATTTTTTCCCCCGATTTTTTTAAATTATTTTGCAGATTTTTTAGCCAATTTTTCCAAATTTTTTGTAAAATGTTTTGGCAACAGTGCTTGACGTTGTAAACATTCACCCCTATCGTGAATAAAATGTGAAATTTTTGAACCCATGAAATTTTCATTCCCCATGAGGGGAAATTCGGTATCGGGAACTTCATGGGAACGTTTGTTCCCGCTATCGATTTGCAGTGAATGTAAAAAATTAAATCAAAAATAAAGTTCGATAATTTTTTTTTTCATATATATATTTATTTATTGTATCTTCAAAAATTAACTAACAATAAGTAATCAAATCTTAAATCTAAATATAATTATTAGGCCCGACCAGTATCGGACATAAACTTAGTGATAGTTATAAATAATACATAAGTAGTGATAATCAAAAAGGAAAAAAAGAAGTATTAAGCAGTCCAATCTGGAGTGTTGAGTATAAGAACCCTTGTGTCCCTCTTTTTTAAGCGGATGTGTCCAGTAAAGCTCAAAATATTACGGGCAAGCGGATTAGGATGTGACTCGAGTTTTGTTAAATATTTGCCTGCGTATTTTTCAATTTCTTCACTCACTAGTGGCATATTTAAATCACGATGAATATTTGAATTTTTAATGTACCATGGAGCAGATGTTATCAAACGTAAAATTTTGTTTTGCCTTCGATGGATTTTCTCAATATTTGAAGCTGAAGCAGTGTCCCATAGCTGAATTCCATAGCACTATATTGGCTTCAAAAGCGACTTGTATATCAAAAGTTTGCAGTCTAGGCTGAGTGTTGAATTTCTGCCAATTAACCAATATATTTGAGTTAATTTAAGTTTCATTTGGGTTAACTTAGAGTCAATATGATATTTCCATGTAAGCCTTCGATCAAGGTGTATTCCAAGGTATTTCACTTGAGAATGTTGAGGAATATTTTGATTGTTGATTCGAATGGGGGAACAGGTATCTTTTCTTAGGGTAAACGTTATATGAACACACTTTTGTTCATTTACTTTTATTCTCCATAAATTCTACCATATTTCAAGCTGGGTAATGTGTGCTTGGAGATTGCGGGATGCCTCATCAGGGTTTTTGTGAATACTCAAACAGGCTGTATCATCGGCAAATGTAGAAGTGTGTATGTTATTGCTAACAGGCATATCACAAGTATATATTAGATACAAGACTGGCCCCAGAATACTACCCTGTGGCACACCAGAAGATATAGACTCGGGTACACTCATGAAGTCTCCTTCCATAACGGTAAATTTCCTATCAACAATATAACTTTCCAAAAGCTTTTGTATGTTTATTGGTAGGTATGTCTTCAATTTTAAAACTAGGCCTTCGTGCCATACTTTATCAAATGCCTGAGAAACATCAATAAAAAGGGCAGAACAAAATTTTTTTTCTTCAAATGTCCTCCTTACAACTTGAACCAATCTATGCGTTTGCTCAATAGTGCTATGCTGACTTCTAAAGCCAAATTGATGGTCCGGGATGCACCCACTATCAGCTAAAATTGTGGACAATTTAGTCATGAGCAGCTTTTCGAAAAGCTTTGAAATTGTTGATAGTAAGCTTATAAGCCTATATGACTCAGCCTTGGTTAGATCTTTGCCTGGCTTTGGAATCATTTTAATCTTGGCAAGTTTCCAGTTATGTGGAAAATACTGCATTCGTAAAATTGCATTAAAAATAAATAGCAAGATTCTTATTGCAATATGAGGCAAGTTCATCAGCATCTTGTTACTAATGCCATCAATACCTGGAGCTTTCTTCGGATCGGGTTCAGCAACTATTTTTTGTAGTTCACGCATCTTAAACTTTAAGGGGGTAGAGATACTACACTCGGTAATCCCGCAGCACCCGTACATGAACTGGGAGTGAATACAGATTTTAAATGCTCAGAAAATAAGTTACCTTTCTCACTATCGCTTCTTGCCCAGCCTCCGGTCGAAGTACGCAGTGGTGATTTGAGATCAACGGGTCTTTTAAGATTTCTAGTAGCACGCCATAAAGAGTAATTAGATGTTGACGTTACATCAAGACCTTCTAAATACTTTTTCAGTAATGCAGTCTTTTCCGACGATAGCAGCTCTTTGAGTCGTTTAGTACATTCTTTAAGTTTGATTTTATTTAGGGGTGATCGGTGTTGTTGCCATTCTCTTCTAGCTCTCCTTTTTTCACATACAAGACGTTCAATTTCCGTAGAATAAATTCTATTAAAGCCAGTCTGCGGATAGGAAGTAGTGGCATGTTCAGCAGCCTGTTTAATATATTCGTTAAGATTGGCAATATTAAATTCAATATCATCAGGTGATCTAAGCTGAATGTTTCCTACGCAGTGACTACTAATATATTTTTTGAATCCTAGCCAGTTGACCCTATTAATCGTTTTCGCATATGAGTTAGTTAAATCACTCCTTAGTGGGTTGAAAATTGTAACTATTGTGGGAGAGTGATCGGAGGACAGATCCAGAGAGCCCTCTACGTGAATTAAGTCCCTATGGATATTTTTCGTGACGCCAAAATCTATAAGATCTGGAATTTTTCTTACGTCAGTAGGCCAATAAGTAGGCTCCCCACTCGAAATGACATCTAAGCCCATTTTTGAAATTGTAATAAACAACGCTATACCTCTAGGTGTAAGAAGACGCGAGCTCCAGTACGTATGTTTTGCATTGTAGTCACCAGCTGCCACGAAACAAGATCCAAGCGATTTATAGAACTTCTCATACTGATCTTCGGTAACTGAATTTCTGGGAGGTGAGTAAATTGATGATATCACTAAGTTCGCACAAAAATTTTCTACGAAAATATTCGTAGCTTGCATATATTCTTCACTAACGTTCTCAAGGATATAGTGCTTGAGTCTTGACTTAATTAGAATTGCTGATCCACCGCATGCTCCCTCTCTCGGGTCCTTTGAATCATATAGAGTGTAACCATTTATTTTAAAGCAGCTTCTCGAAGTCAAGTGAGTCTCAGAGACCATCATTATATCAATATTTTTTTCCGTGAGGAAGTGCTCAAGTTCATTTTTATGTTGGCGAATGCCGTTTGCGTTCCAGAAACATAGTTTTAACGTGTTCATGGTTTGTTGACTAATGCTTGAAGCAGAGTATTCTGCATTCTCAGCATTTCTTGCATCATGCTAGTCATATTTGTTGTAAAGTTGTTTATAGTTAGCACCAGATTCTCAATAGTAGCTCAAGACGACTAAAGTTAAAGCTAGAGTTTGCATTTGTTGAATTACTTGGCGGTGGAACATTTTGTGTGGGAATAGAACTAGTCTTAGCAGCATCGGCATACGATACACGTGAAGTAACTAGTTGGCTAGTTTGAGGCAGAGTGGCGGAGTAAGCATTTGCTGATTGAACTGGAGCTAATTAAGATTTTTGACCCATAGCCTGTTTAACGAAAGAATATACAGGGCATCCTCTGTAGTTAGCGGTGTGATTACCTCTACAATTACTGCATTTTTTTTCTGCTTGTACTTTTGGCTTAGTACAGCTAGCAGTACCATGCAATTCACCGCAAATAACACAAACTGTAGGTAATTTGCAGTAAGTTTTTGTGTGGCCATATTCTTGGCAATTATGGCACTGTACAGGACCTGAACGCTTACGTGGCTCTTCAGCTGTGATTTTTTTAGACTATAAATTGGGTGCGTTTCGTTTTTTTTAACTGTATATCATTCGGCTCCAGTTCAATACGAAATAGAGGCTGGGGAAACTTCTCTCTATTGATTATATTGGTTACATTTTTTACCTTAAATCCTTGTTGGATAAGTGCACATTTTACTTCTTCGGGCTCAACATATGAATCTATGCCCTTTAATACTATTTGTAGGCCTTTAGCACTCTTAAGTTGGTAAGTGTACAAATTTGTTTTATTTTTTTTTCAAACTCACTAACAATTTTTCGGAAATCTTTTTCATCATATATTTGGATTTTAGTTTCATTAATATTACCTCGTTTAATTGGAATGATGTAAAAAGTATTTTCACCAATGGTCGACAGTAGATTTTTTAGAAGCTCGTTAGAATTTTTTTCTCTCAGATAAATAGGTGGTGGCTTAAAAGACTTTTGCGATGATGCAGCGTGCTTGTCGTTTTTGTCTTGCAATAATGAAAAACGATTTTGACGATTGATAGAAGATGTGCTGTTATCCCTAGACATCTTTGGGGCGGATACAATTTTAGTAGAATTTAGGCTTCGCCCGCGCCTTAAAATAGTTATATATCTGTCCATTCCTACTTGTACCTTTGGTTTTGAACTAGTGTTATCTTTAGTGATAACTTGTTTAAGTGATGACCACGAGCCCGAAGCGGATGATATCGCAGAGTTAAATGTAGAAGTACTAGGCAATAATGTCAACGATTCACTAGTTGGCATTGGACAAAGCGAAGTTGATCGCTGACGAAACTGTGGTTTTGCAGTTAGAAAAAGTCTATCAGATTTTTTATTTTTATTAAGAGCTTCAGAACTCACAGCAAGTCTATTGTCAGTTTTTTTATTTTTATTGTTATCATTATGAGCATCAAAACTCACAGTAAAATAGGCATTTCTGCCGTTAGAACTCACTTCACTATTTTTTTCCATTGGGTACTCATAAAGAGTATTCCTCAAGGGTACTTTGTATGTTTTTTTGTTTACGGTTTTTTTTTTCAGTTCTCGTGGTACCTTCATAGCGAACAGTCGAATAGCGGAATTTTACTTACTTACCAAACAAACAAAAATTACATATACAAAAAAAAATATTAGTAGTACATATTATTCGTAATAGGTACATACATACTGTCTTTAATAAATAAGCTTTCTGCTTTGCTAATATTTTTTACTTAGTAAAAATAACAAAAACAAAAAAACCGCAAAAAAAACTTAAACAAGTGATATTGAGGAATACCTCAAAGTCAAACAAACAATCATAAATAACAAAAACAAAAAATACCGAAAATAAAAAAAAACATAAACGAATAACCCTTGAGGAATTCTTTGTATGAATTCCTCAAATACAGAAAAACTTGAAGTGAGTTCTAACGGCAGAAATGCTTATTTTACTGTGAGTTCTGAAACTCTGAATGAAAAAAATATAAAAAATAAATCTGATGAAAATCTTTTGTTAACGGCAACGCCAATTTTTCGTCAGCGATCAACTTCGCTTTGTCCAATGCCAAATAATAATGATGCATTAACATTACAGTTGCCCAGTACTTCTTCATATAAGTCAGTAATATCATCCCCTTCAGGCTCGTGTTTATCACTTAACAAAGTTATCACTACAGATAACAGCGGCTCGAAACTCAAGGTACAAGTTGGAATGGACAGATACATTACAATTTTAAAGCGCGGGCGAAGCCCGAATTCTTCAAAAATCTCATCTGCTCCAAAAGTGTCTAGGGATAACAGCGCAGCCTCAACTAATCGCCAAAACCGCTTTAAAATTTTTCAAGATGACAACGACAAACCCGAGGTATCCTCCAACAAAACATCCAAGCCGCCACCAATCTATTTGAGACAAAAAAATTCAAATGCCCTTATTAAAAAATTAATTTCGGTCATTGGTGAGAATAAATTTCACATTGTTCCAATAAAACGTGGCAATATCGATGAAACGAAAATTCAAATCTATGACGAAACTGATTTCCGCAAAATTGTTGCTGAATTTGAAAAAAGTAAAACAAGCTTCTACACATACCAGCTTAAGAGCGCTAAAGGCATGCAGATAGTATTGAAGGGCATAGATTCTTATGTTGCCCCCGAAGAAATAAAAGATGCACTCGTCCTCCAGGGGTTCAAGTTAAAAAATGTGTCCAATATAATAAATAGAGAAAAGATTCCCCAACCCCTATTTCGTGTTGAACTAGAACCTAATGATATAAAATTGAAAAAAAAATGAGACGCATCCAATTTATAATTTAAAATACCTCTTGTACCGGAAAATCACAGTTGAAGAGCCACATAAGCGTTCAGGTCCTGTACAGTGCCATAATTGCCAAGAATATGGCCATACAAAAACATACTGCAATTTACCCTCTGTTTGTGTTGTGTGCGGCGAATTACACGGCACCGCTAGCTGCAACAAACCAAAAGATCAAAGTGATAAAAAATGCAGTAATTGTGGAGGTAATCACACCGCTAACTACAGAGGTTGTCCTGTATACTCTTTTGTAAAGAAGACTATGGTGCAAAAACCTAAATTAGCTCCAGCTCAATCAGCAAACGTTTACTCTGCCACTTTTCAGCAAATGAGCCAACCAGTTACTTCCCGTGTATCGTATGCAGATGCTGCTAAGGCTAGTTCTATTCCGACACAAAATGTTTCACCGCAAAATAATTCTACAAATACAAACATGAACACGTTAACAATATGTTTCTGGAACGCAAACGGCATTCGCCAACATAAAAATGAACTTGAGCTCTTCCTCACGGAAAAAAATATTGATATAATGTTAGTATCTGAGACTCATTTGACTTCGAGAAGTCTTTTTAAAATTTATGGCTACACTATATATGATACAAAGGACCCTAGAGGAAGGGCTTGCGGTGGATCAGCAATTCTAATAAAGTCAAGACTCAAGCACTATGTTCTTGATAACATTTGTGAAGAATACCTACAAGCAACAAATATTGGCATTAAAAGTTTTTGTTCAAATTTCGTTATATCATCAATTTACTCCCCTCCCAGATTTTCTATCAATGAGAATCAATATGAGGATTTCTACAAATCTCTTGGACCTTGTTTTGTAGCAGCTGGAGACTACAATGCGAAACATACGTTCTGGGGTTCGCGCCTTGTTACACCCAGAAGTCGAGCATTGTTCAACACTATTTCAAAAAAGGGCTTGGATGTCATTTCGAGTGGGGAGCCCACTTATTGGCCTACTGACATACAAAAAATTCCGGATGTTATAGATTTTGGCGTCATAAAAAATATCTCTAGGGATTTAATTCAAGTTCAAGCTTCTCTTGATCTCTCGTCCGATCACTCCCCGACGATCATCACAATTTGTAGCCCATTAAGAAGTAACTTACCTGACCCATATATGAAAACGATCAATCGTGTTAATTGGCTGGGGTTCAAAAAATATCTCAGCAGTCATTGTACGGAAAACATTACGCTTAGAACACCCGATGATATTGAATCGAACATTGCCAATCTCAGCGAGAATATTAAACAGGCTGCTGAACATGCCACTATCTCCCATCCGCAGATTGGGTTTAATAAAATTTATTCTACAGACATTGAACGTCTCGTACGTGAAAAAAGAAGGGCTAGAAGTGAATGGCAACAGCACAGATCACCACAAAATAAAATCAGATTTAAAGAGTGCACTAAACGACTCCAAGAGTTGCTTGCATCTGAAAAAATTGCATCTCTTAAAAATTATCTGGAGGGTCTTGATGTCACACCGGCGTCTAATTACTCTTTGTGGCGCGCTGCCAGAAAATTTAAAGCACCCGTTGAGAATAAGCCACCTCTACGCACATCTACCGGAGGTTGGGCAAGAAGCGATACTGAAAAAGGTAAAATATTTGCTGAGCACTTAAAATCCGTTTTTACGCCAAATATATGTACTGGTGTTGCTGATTTGCCGAATATAGTCGCTCTACCCCCTCAACACATAAAGTTTAAGACGCGTGATTTACAAAAATTAATTGCCGAACTCAACCCGAAGAAAGCTCCGGGTATTGATGGAATTAGTAATCAGATGCTGATGAACTTGCCTCGTATTGCAATGAGAATCCTGTTATTCATATTTAATGCTATTTTACGACTGGAGTATTATCCACACAACTGGAAACTTGCCAAGGTTAAAATGATTCCAAAGCCGGGCAAAGATATAACAAAGGCTGAGTCATATAGGCCAATAAGTCTACTATCTACAATGTCAAAGCTTTTCGAAAAACTGCTCAAAACAAAATTATCCCCAATTCTAATTAGTAGTGGGTGCATACCAGACCATCAATTTGGTTTTAGAAGTCAGCATAGCACCATTGAACAAACTCACAGATTAGTTCAATTTATAAGAAGAACTTTTGAGGGAAAAAAGTATTGTTCTGCGCTGTTTATTGACGTTTCCCAGGCATTTGATAAAGTGTGGCATGAAGGCCTTATTTTAAAATTGAAGACTTACTTACCAATAAACATTTTAAATCTTTTGGAAAGTTACATTATTTCCCGTAAGTTCACTGTTGCGGAAGGAGACTTTACAAGTAGGCCTGAAACAATTTCATATGGTGTGCCACAGGGGAGTATACTGGGACCAGTTTTATATTTAATTTATACTTGTGATATGCCTGTGAGCAGTAGTATCCATACTTCCACATTTGCCGACGATACATCCTGCCTTAGTATGCATGAAAACCCTGATGAGGCATCCCGCAAACTCCAGGAACACATTAGCCAGATGGAGCTTTGGTTAAACTTATGGAGAATCAAGGTAAATGAACAAAACAGTGCCATAATTGTCAAGAATATGGCCACACAAAAACTTACTGCAAATTACCTACAGTTTGTGTTATTTGCGGTGAATTGCATTGTTTTGCTACCTGTACTAAGCCAAAAGTACAAGCAGAAAAAAATGCAGTAATTGTATTACCTCTACAACACCGCTAACTACAGAGGATGCCCTGTATATTCTTTCGTTAAACAGGCTCTGGGTCAAAAATCTTAATTAGCTCCAGTTCAATCAGCAAATGCTTACTCCGCCACTCTGCCTCAAACTAGCCAACTAGTTACTTCACGTGTATCGTATGCCGATGCTGCTAAGACTAGTTCTATTCCCACACAAAATGTTCCACCGCCAAGTAATTCAACAAATGCAAACTCTAGCTTTAACTTTAGTCGTCTTGAGCTACTATTGAGAATCTGGTGCTAACTATAAACAACTTTACAACAAATATGACTAGCATGATGCAAGAAATGCTGAGAATGCAGAATACTCTGCTTCAAGCGCTAGTCTACAAACCATGAACACGTTAAAACTATGTTTCTGGAACGCAAGCGGCATTCGCCAACATAAAAATGAACTTGAACACTTCTTCATGGAAAAAAATATTGATATAATGTTGGTCTCTGAGACTCACTTGACTTCGAGAAGCTGCTTTAAAATAAATGGTTACACTCTATATGATTCAAAGGACCCGAGAAGGAGAGCATGAGGTGGATCAACAATTCTAATTAAGTCAAGACTCAAGCACTATATCCTTGAGAACGTTAGTGAAGAATATATGCAAGCTACGAATATTTTCGTAGAAAATTTTTGTTGGAATTTACTCACCTCCCAGATTTTCAGTTACCGAAGATCAGTATGAGAAGTTCTACAAATTGCTTGGATCTTGTTTCGTGGCAGCTGGTGACTACAATGCAAAACATACGTACTGGAGCTCGCGTCTTGTTACACCTAGAGGTAGAGCGTTGTTTAATACAATTTCAAAAATGGGCTTAGATGTCATTTCGAGTGGGGAGCCTACTTATTGGCCTACTGACGTAAGAAAAATTCCAGATCTTATAGATTTTGGCGTCACGAAAAATATCCATAGGGACTTAATTCACGTAGAGGGCTCTCTAGATCTGTCCTCCGATCACTCTTCCACAATATTTAAAATTTTCAACCCACTAAGGAGTGATTTAACTAACTCATATGCGAAAACGATTAATAAGGTCAACTGGCTAGGATTCAAAAAATATATTAGTAGTCACTGCGTAAAAAACATTCAGCTTAGATCACCTGATGATATTGAATTTAATATTGCCAATCTTAACGAATATATTAAACAGGCTGCTGAACATGCCACTACTTCCTATCCGCAGACTGGCTTTAATAGAATTTATTCTACGGAAATTGAACGTCTTGTATGTGAAAAAAGGAGAGCTAGAAGAGAATGGCAACAACACCGATCACCCCTAAATAAAATCAAACTTAAAGAATGTACTAAAAGACTCAAAGAGCTGCTATCATCGGAAAGGACTGCATTACTGGAAAAGTATTTAGAAGATATTGATGTAACGTCAACATTTAATTACTCTTTATGGCGTGCTACTAGAAATCTTAAAAGACCCGTTGATCCCAAATCACCACTGCGTACTTCGACCGGAGGCTGGGCAAGAAGCGATAGTGAGAAAGGTAACTTATTTTCTGAGCATTTAAAATCTGTATTCACTCCCAGTTCATCTACGGGTGCTGCGGGATTACCGAGTGTAGTATCTCTACCCCCTTAAAGTTTAAGATGCGTGAACTACAAAAAATAGTTGCTGAACTCGATCCGAAGAAAGCTCCAGGTATTGATGGCATTAGTAACAAGATGCTGATGAACTTGCCTCATATTGCAATAAGAATCTTGCTATTTATTTTTAATGCAATTTTACGAATGCAGTATTTTCCACATAACTGGAAACTTGCCAAGATTAAAATGATTCCAAAGCCAGGCAAAGATCTAACCAAGGCTGAGTCATATAGACCTATAAGCTTACTATCAACAATTTCAAAGCTTTTCGAAAAGCTGCTCATGACTAAATTGTCCACAATTTTAGCTGATAGTGGGTGCATCCCGGACCATCAATTTGGCTTTAGAAGTCAGCATAGCACTATTGAGCAAACGCATAGATTGGTTCAAGTTGTAAGGACCACATTTGAAGAAAAAAATTTTGTTCTGCCCTTTTTATTGATGTTTCTCAGGCATTTGATAAGGTATGGCACGAAGGCCTAGTTTTAAAATTGAAGACATACCTACCAATAAACATACAAAAGCTTTTGGAAAGTTATATTGTTGATAGGAAATTTACCGTTGTGGAAGGAGACTTCATGAGTGTACCCGAGTCTATATCTTCTGGTGTACCACAGGGTAGTATTTTGGGGCCAGTCTTGTATCTAATATATACTTGTGATATGCCTGTGAGCAATAACAAACACACTTCTACATTTGCCGATGATACAGCCTGTTTGAGTATTCACAAAAACCCTGATGAGGCATCCCACAATCTCCAGGAACACATTAGCCAGATGGAGCTTTGGTTAAACTTATGGAGAATCAAGGTAAATGAACAAAAGTGTGTTCAAGTAACATTTACTTTACGAAGAGATACTTGTTCCCCCATTCGGATTAACAATCAAGTTGTTTCTCAACATTCACATGTGAAATATCTTGGTATACACCTTGATCGTCGACTTACATGGAAACACCACATTGATTCTAAGTTAACTCAAATGAAAATTAAACTAACTCAGGTACATTGGCTGATTGGTCGAAATTCAACACTTAGCCTAGACTGTAAACTTTTAATATACAAGTCGCTTTTAAAGCCAATATGGTGCTACGGAATTCAACTATGGGGCACTGCTTCAGCTTCAAATGTAGAGAAAATTCAACGCAGGCAAAATAAAATTTTACGCATGATAACATCGGCTCCATGGTACATCAAAAATTCAAATATACATCGTGATTTGAATATGCCACTAGTGACTGAAGAAATTGCAAAATACGCTGGCAAATATTTAACAAAACTCGAGTCACATCCTAATCCGCTTGCCCGTAATATTTTGAACTTTACTGGACACATCCGCCTAAAAAAGAGGGACACAATGGCTCTTATTCACAGCACTCCAGATGGGACTTCTTGAAAATACTTTTATTTTTTTCCTTTTGATTATCACTACTTACATATGTATTATATATAACTACTACTAAGCTTATGTCCGACATTGGTCGGGCCTAATGATATTTTTTTAGATTTAAGATTTGAATACTTATTGTTAGTTCATATATGAAGATACAATAAATAAAAAATCATGCATAAAAAAAACGGTTTTTTTTGTTTTTGTTATTTCTATATGTAAATATAGAAATAATTTGCTCCAAAGATGTCTAGGGATAACAGCGCATCATCTACCAATCGCCAAAATCGTTTTTCAGTATTGCAAGACAAAAACGACAAGCCCGCTGCATCATCGCAAAAGTATTGTAAGCCACCACCTATTTATCTGAGAGAAAAAAATTCTAACGCGCTTCTAAAAAATCTACTGTCGACCATTGGTGAAAATACTTTTCACATCATTCCAATTAAACGAGGTAATATTGATGAAACTAAAATCCAAATATATGATGAAAAAAATTTCCGAAAAACTGTTACTGAGTTTGAAAAAAATTAAACAAATTTTTACACATATCAATTTAAGAGTGCTAAATGCCTTCAAAAAGTATTAAAGGGCATAGATTCATATGTTGAGCCCGAAGAAGTAAAATGTGCACTTATCCAACAAGGATTTAAGGTAAAAAATGTAACCAATATAATCAGTAGAGAGAAGATTCCCCAGCCTCTATTTCGTGTTGAACTGGAGCCGAATGATATACAGTTAAAAAAAACGAAACGCACCCAATTTATAGTCTAAAATACCTTTTACACCGAAAAATCACAGTTGAAGAGCCACGTAAGCGTTCAGGTCCCGTACAGTGCCATAATTGTCAAGAATATGGCCACACAAAAACTTACTGCAAATTACCTACAGTTTGTGTTATTTGCGGTGAATTGCATTGTTTTGCTACCTGTACTAAGCCAAAAGTACAAGCAGAAAAAAATGCAGTAATTGTATTACCTCTACAACACCGCTAACTACAGAGGATGCCCTGTATATTCTTTCGTTAAACAGGCTCTGGGTCAAAAATCTTAATTAGCTCCAGTTCAATCAGCAAATGCTTACTCCGCCACTCTGCCTCAAACTAGCCAACTAGTTACTTCACGTGTATCGTATGCCGATGCTGCTAAGACTAGTTCTATTCCCACACAAAATGTTCCACCGCCAAGTAATTCAACAAATGCAAACTCTAGCTTTAACTTTAGTCGTCTTGAGCTACTATTGAGAATCTGGTGCTAACTATAAACAACTTTACAACAAATATGACTAGCATGATGCAAGAAATGCTGAGAATGCAGAATACTCTGCTTCAAGCGCTAGTCTACAAACCATGAACACGTTAAAACTATGTTTCTGGAACGCAAGCGGCATTCGCCAACATAAAAATGAACTTGAACACTTCTTCATGGAAAAAAATATTGATATAATGTTGGTCTCTGAGACTCACTTGACTTCGAGAAGCTGCTTTAAAATAAATGGTTACACTCTATATGATTCAAAGGACCCGAGAAGGAGAGCATGAGGTGGATCAACAATTCTAATTAAGTCAAGACTCAAGCACTATATCCTTGAGAACGTTAGTGAAGAATATATGCAAGCTACGAATATTTTCGTAGAAAATTTTTGTGCGAATTTCGTGATATCTTCAATTTACTCACCTCCCAGATTTTCAGTTACCGAAGATCAGTATGAGAAGTTCTACAAATTGCTTGGATCTTGTTTCGTGGCAGCTGGTGACTACAATGCAAAACATACGTACTGGAGCTCGCGTCTTGTTACACCTAGAGGTAGAGCGTTGTTTAATACAATTTCAAAAATGGGCTTAGATGTCATTTCGAGTGGGGAGCCTACTTATTGGCCTACTGACGTAAGAAAAATTCCAGATCTTATAGATTTTGGCGTCACGAAAAATATCCATAGGGACTTAATTCACGTAGAGGGCTCTCTCACAATAGTTAAAATTTTCAACCTACTAAGGAGTGATTTAACTAACTCATATGCGAAAACGATTAATAAGGTCAACTGGCTAGGATTCAAAAAATATATTAGTAGTCACTGCGTAAAAAACATTCAGCTTAGATCACCTGATGATATTGAATTTAATATTGCCAATCTTAACGAATATATTAAACAGGCTGCTGAACATGCCACTACTTCCTATCCGCAGACTGGCTTCAACAGAATTTATTCTACGGAAATTGAACGTCTTGTATGTGAAAAAAGGAGAGCTAGAAGAGAATGGCAACAACACCGATCACCCCTAAATAAAATCAAACTTAAAGAATGTACTAAAAGACTCAAGGAGCTGCTATCATCGGAAAAGACTGCATTACTGGAAAAGTATTTAGAAGGTATTGATGTAACGTCAACATTTAATTACTCTTTATGGCGTGCTACTAGAAATCTTAAAAGACCCGTTGATCCCAAATCACCACTGCGTACTTCGACCGGAGGCTGGGCAAGAAGCGATAGTGAGAAAGGTAACTTATTTTCTGAGCATTTAAAATCTGTATTCACTCCCAGTTTATCTACGGGTGCTGCGGGATTACCGAGTGTAGTATCTCTACCCCCTTAAAGTTTAAGATGCGTGAACTACAAAAAATAGTTGCTGAACTCGATCCGAAGAAAGCTCCAGGTATTGATGGCATTAGTAACAAGATGCTGATGAACTTGCCTCATATTGCAATAAGAATCTTGCTATTTATTTTTAATGCAATTTTACGAATGCAGTATTTTCCACATAACTGGAAACTTGCCAAGATTAAAATGATTCCAAAGCCAGGCAAAGATCTAACCAAGGCTGAGTCATATAGACCTATAAGCTTACTATCAACAATTTCAAAGCTTTTCGAAAAGCTGCTCATGACTAAATTGTCCACAATTTTAGCTGATAGTGGGTGCATCCCGGACCATCAATTTGGCTTTAAAAATCAGCATAGCACTATTGAGCAAACGCATAGATTGGTTCAAGTTGTAAGGACCACATTTGAAGAAAAAAATTTTGTTCTGCCCTTTTTATTGATGTTTCTCAGGCATTTGATAATACCTACCAATAAACATACAAAAGCTTTTGGAAAGTTATATTGTTGATAGGAAATTTACCGTTGTGGAAGGAGACTTTATGAGTGTACCCGAGTCTATATCTTCTGGTGTGCCACAGGGTAGTATTCTGGGGCCAGTCTTGTATCTAATATATACTTGTGATATGCCTGTGAGCAATAACAAACACACTTCTACATTTGCCGATGATACAGCCTGTTTGAGTATTCACAAAAACCCTGATGAGGCATCCCGCAATCTCCAAGCACACATTACCCAGCTTGAAATATGCTTGAATTTATGGAGAATAAAAGTAAATGAACAAAAGTGTGTTCATATAACGTTTACCCTAAGAAAAGATACCTGTTCCCCCATTCGAATCAACAATCAAAATATTCCTCAACATTCTCAAGTGAAATACCTTGGAATACACCTTGATCGAAGGCTTACATGGAAATATCATATTGACTCTAAGTTAACCCAAATGAAACTTAAATTAACTCAAATATATTGGTTAATTGGCAGAAATTCAACACTCAGCCTAGACTGCAAACTTTTGATATACAAGTCGCTTTTGAAGCCAATATGGTGCTATGGAATTCAGCTATGGGGCACTGCTTCAGCTTCAAATATTGAGAAAATCCAACGAAGGCAAAACAAAATTTTACGTTTGATAACATCTGCTCCATGGTACATTAAAAATTCAAATATTCATCGTGATTTAAATATGCCACTAGTGAGTGAAGAAATTGAAAAATACGCAGGCAAATATTTAACAAAACTCGAGTCACATCCTAATCCGCTTGCCCGTAATATTTTGAGCTTTACTGGACACATCCGCTTAAAAAAGAGGGACACAAGGGATCTTATACTCAACACTCCAGATGGGACTGCTTAATACTTCTTTTTTTCCTTTTTGATTATCACTACTTATGTATTATTTATAACTATCACTAAGTTTATGTCCGATACTGGTCGGGCCTAATAATTATATTTAGATTTAAGATTTGATTACTTATTGTTAGTTCATTTTTGAAGATACAATAAATAAATATATATATGAAAAAAAAAATTATCGAACTTTATTTTTGATTTAATTTTTTACATTCACTGCAAATCGATAGCGGGAACAAACGTTCCCATGAAGTTCCCGATACCGAATTTCCCCTCATGGGGAATGAAAATTTCATGGGTTCAAAAATTTCACATTTTATTCACGATAGGGGTGAATGTTTACAACGTCAAGCACTGTTGCCAAAACATTTTACAAAAAATTTGGAAAAATTGGCTAAAAAATCTGCAAAATAATTTAAAAAAATCGGGGGAAAAAATCTGCAACAATAAAAACACCTATATTTTGAACTGGTTTTCATTTTGTTCTCGAATTATTAACCGACTTCAATTAAGGAGGAGGTTATATGTTGGTCATGTATGCATTTTTTATTTAATATGCGAATTAACATAAATTATCTTGCTGTACAAAAACATATGCCGATATTTTTTTGATAAATCCTCCCCTATTTGGTACCACTTTTTGAAAAATTTCATCGGTCACCCTGGAAGCGAATGCTCTCATTGCCTGTTTGCTTGCGCTTTATACTTTCCCCCCGCATCTAAAGCGTAAACCAAAAATGTTTAATTTTTAGCTCAGATGCGCATTCTATATAATTTATATTCTTTGATTTTAGTCATGTAACCAGCGTTACCGTTGTGCGACTAAAGTCGAATTTTGCCCCTTTTTCGAATGCCTTGCCACTTTTTATGCCCCTTATTTTTAAATCCCCTTTTAGTATCATTTGCATTATTTTGTGCCCCTTTTTGTTCAAAGTAAACTTTAATTTTTATTTTTACAATAAATGTACGCAAATTTGTACAGATTCTACCATATTCGACAACAGGATTTTATTTCCTATGTGTATATATGAAAAAAGACAATATTTTTTGGGAAATTGACAGTATGGCGCAATATTATTTTCTGTGGGAG
This sequence comes from Tachina lurida, assembly GCA_944452675.1. Taxonomy (NCBI): domain Eukaryota; kingdom Metazoa; phylum Arthropoda; class Insecta; order Diptera; family Tachinidae; genus Tachina; species Tachina lurida. Next base: position 68,913,449 of record OX101756.1, on the reverse strand, counting down.
TATATGGTGTTAAAAAGCCTTGGTATGAATCTTTTCATTTGTTTAAGATTTTGAAATGTGAAATTACATACAGTTACTCAAAGATAATTCTAACTGTATTTTCCGCAGCCAAAATTGATAAAGGTACATAATTTTAAAAGGTGAAAAACTTTATGCTAAGGCAAATAATATTGTATGAAAATACCACACTGAATTGCTATCATCAAGTATTGCTTCTGATTTAAGTTCCCATGAAACCAGTTCATCATGTGAGCCTATTATCTTGGAAGAACCAGTAAACAAAAAGCAACACGAAAGTATTCCAATGATTAGGAGAGACGGCATAAGTGGGTTCAGATGGATGCAGATACAAAAACCCCATTTGTGTTTTCTGCAATCAGTTGCTCATCTGCCGAATGAATCATTGAATGTCATGTTAAAACAGCCACACACGTGGCCAATTCCAAAGAACCAATGATGTACAAATATCCGAGCTTTTACCACAAAAATACCGATTTTCGGAGGAAAGTTGATATTGCTGAAATGAAGCTTGTTTTAAGGATGATAAGATGAATCCGTTTAAGGATATAGACAATTTGGCCAGAGTAAATGCAAAAATATATCCACATTCGCCAGTTACAAAGTCTGCGAGTTACACCTTATTTCTTTATCTATATAAAATAAAATTAAAAAAAAACATAAAGCATAAACATGAATTAGTACTCGTATTAGGAAAAAATTATCAAATAGACTAAAAGTTGACATTTGTCAGTCCATGCTGTCTGCTTTAAATTTATTTAAAAATGATTTGGAAGAATGGATTCCAAGTAAAAAAGTTATTAATATATACAAATGTACAAAGAAAAGGTATTTAAGGTATTTAATAACTATGCATAATGCCTAAAAATAATATTATCCTCTTCAAGATCGAATTTTCAAATTTTTATCAAAACTTTATGAGGTTAAATACATTTTTTGAATTAAGCTGGTGTTTAAGTAAATAAGTGATATGAACCATGTCCCAAAAATGATAAGAAATGTATTTATGTATTCTTTAATTTTTTTATATCTTAAGAACTGGGGCCAATTACTGCATTCGTTATCAAACGAAATTTCCATTTATTTTCTGTTGGAATTGTGATTGATATCAAATGCAGCAATTTGACTACTTTTTTGATTTAATGATTTTTTTTTATATATTAGCTATCTATACTACGTTTATACTGGTCTTATTTGCAAATAGAAGTATATATGAAGTCCAGCGTTGCCATTTTGGGGCTTTTCGGGTATTTTTTGGTGCTTTTTTCCTTTCTAAATACCTGAAAGTTTACTAAATACCCGTTTCAGAAAAGCGGGTATTTATAGTGCTTTTTGCAATTTCTCGCAGTGCTTTTTCAATAATAAAAATTTTTGCAACTTAAAGCAAAGAAGCAAACGTTCCGACTTGTCTCAATAAATTTTTTTAATTCGTAATGAGAAATATGTTTTATTTATTTGGTAAGCAACAATTTTACTATTTTGATTCCCATGCGTGGATATAGTTAAATAACAAGGATTTGTCAAGTGTGCAAATTTAAGAAATAACAAAAAAGTGTCTTAGTTCTTATGAAATTAAGCTCGGAAGAATTATCGAGCGTTCAAAAGTGCCTTAGACCAGCAAAAGATGCGTTAAAGACAGTATGCATTTGATATAATTTCAAAATAATTTCCCGGTATAGCGATTAAACGCTTGTGATCTGTTAGTTTATCCGTAGTCCTTAAATTATTCTGAGATATATCATCCCAAGAGGATTTTCGGGGCTTTTGTCCCAACCGGTTTTTGGTGCAAATGGGACAATTTGCCCCATTAGTGATGATAACATGCACAAATTCTATAAATTTGTTTGGAAATAATACGAATGGGACATATAAATCCAGTGAAAGTCCTAAATGGGACAATATATAAAAAAAAACAAATTTAAGAAATTTTGGATCCATCACGGCTAAAATTACTCTTTTTGTTTCAAATATATTTAGTAAATTGTGTTACCTACACTATAACTTTTTATCAACTAACACCATCATCTTATAAAAAATACCGCTTAAAATAGGGTACTTTAATTTATTTCATACGTTAAAACTCTAAAATACGTCTGGGACATTTTAAAATACAATTTATTTTCTTCAAACAGTATATAGGACTCTTAAAATTTCCCTAGGACGTAATGTCCTAGAAGGACCGAAAGGGTTAAGATGTCACAGTCAAACAAAAAATAAGGACGTATTTATATAAAAGATAAATAACAGAATATTTAACTTAGTGCTTTTTTACCCGAAATTTTTTTAATTTTTACCCTAAAATAGGGTAATTTTATATGGTCACAGTGCATTTGATGACCCAAGAGTTGGCATCACTGATGAAGACTGTGAGTCAAATAAGCAATTATTAAACTAAAAATTTCTTTTTCTGTATACATACATCTCATCCCCAGCAATAAGTAATTGTTCTCGTGAATTAGTAAGTTACAATTTTTACTTGCAAATAGCACGTGCGTATAAACGTAGTATATGAGTTCTCATAAAATTAATGTTTTTTTACTTATACATGAGAAATTGTTGTTGATTTGTCATGGTCACACTGGTCGACGGTAATGCCGTGAACAAGGGTAAAACCGTCGATCAGCTGTCTTTTGTAGTTGGAATGCGGTAAGAAGGAATAGAAAGATTTTTTTTAGCAGAAAAGAAATGAAAAAAAAGGAATGGAGTTGATCTGGAAAGGTAGCTACCAGAAGCTACCAACAAAATAAAGATGACAGTAAGCGCAGGCATTTTGGCGGGGGAAAATAAAAAGCTACGTCAGAGTGGAAGAAAAAAAAGGGAAGAAAAAGATAAGTTTTGGTAGGTAGAGAAGAGGGACTTTTTTTCTGTTTGGGCTGAGATGGTGATCGGAAGTCATGTGGCTGGTGAAGAAAAAAAAAATTCAAAAATTGTGAAGTGCTAAAATTAAAAAAGATATATATAACATTAATGAAAAAAAATCAAAAAAAAATAAAACCTATATAAAAAGGAAATAAAACAAAAGAATACGAGAAGAAAAATAATGAAAAGGAATCTGTTTTATTAATAATAATAAAAAAAAATAAGACAAGTGATAAATTAAAGCAGATATTCAGTCAATATTTTTTTTTTGTTAAATGTTAAAAAGTGACTGAAAACTTAAAACTAAGGTGAACAAAGAAAAAAAGAAAAGAAAAATATTAAAACTCTTTGAACAATTCATTAAAATAAGAGTTAATACAAAAAAATTAAAAAGCCCTAACGCCGTCACATCCATCGAGGGAACTGGAAAAGCCAACGACCAACGCAACGACGAAAAACTCCAAATCCCAAGAAGATTAAGTAATCAACGCCCAGGTATTTTGCCAATGACCTCGGACATACGAGACTGGACAGGACGGACCGTCTAAAAATATATATATTTTATTACAACAGTTTTTTTAGATTTTTTTTTAAGATTAACATAAGTACCTTTCATTTGTAGAAACAAAATAGTGAATAATTCCACGCTAGGTAGGGTGAGCTCAGCCTAGGAAGCGCGAGGGACACGAAAAAGAGAGGGTATTTGCCCATATATATATAGCAAAAATAGTTTTCTTACACTTTTGTATACCTTTTTTTTATTAATTTTTAACCAAAAAACTATCAATTGGAAATTTAAGTGACGCCACGCCAGATACTAAGGCTAACGGAAAAAAGATTTTTTAATCTAGAAGCTTCGATAATAAATGTATAGCAGTCCAAGTCCTAACAAAAAAGTTTTGTCTAAAATTCGTAGAGTTAAGCAACTTTGGTAGTCAAGTCAAACCCCACTTCTGTTTTTTGTAACCTGGCGTTCATATTTTGCGAATACCTCGAAATCCTTAGGTTTGATTGTTACCATTTTTTCACTGAATATATACAGTAGTAGTGATATGCCGATGCTGCCCCAATTACACTTTTAAAATTTTAATTACCCAAATTTTCAAATTCTTGGAAATTTGTGAAATTTGATACCTACGAGAGTGGTTCAATAAGTTCGTCCAATTTTTTATTTACATAAGGAATTTTTTGTTTACATAAGGAGTTTTGTTTGCTTACTACATACGAGGGTGGTTCAATAATTCCGGTTTTTATGACCGTGGGATTTTGTATGTATGTATGTTTGTGGGGAGTGGATTAAGGGGTTTCATAAGATTAAGATTTTATAAGTATATATGCCGACGGGAAAATCATGAATATGATTTTTCCTAGTACCAACGGGAAAATCATGAGATGATTTTTCTTAATACCAATGGGGGTGAAATAGTGAAAATTATTTTTCCTAATGCCTGCGGCAATGCATGAATATTTTTCCTAAGGCCTACGTCAATGCATGATTATTATTTTTTTCAAATGCCTACGGCAATACATGATATTAGTTTTTTCAAATGCCGACGGCAATTCATGATTATTATTTTCTAATACCAAAGGAAAAATTGCCAGTGTTGCCAGACTGTAGAAATTTGTTATCGTAATACTAGGTTTGTTTCTTTACTCTACATTGGGATCCCGCGGGATCCCAATTTGCACGAAAAGCGTTCCCGTACTCGAAAATTGGGTAAATGAGAGAGGTTTGGTGAGAGTAATATTCTTGTTCTTCTTGCACGAAACAGCCCGTAATTTTTCTTCGTGCTAGTTTGGGCAAACACAAAATCAATCAGCTGTTGAAATATAAACAATATCAAAAAAATATTAAATTGCACAAAAACTGAAAAAATTTTGTGCTGAAAAAAGTTTTGTAAGTTTTTATATAAAATTTGGAAAGAAAATATTTTAGATACGCTTAAACATGTACGTAAATGCATACCTGTATATGTGTATGTATGCACATATACGAGTACATATCTATATTAATAGACAACAAATAAAATTTATGCATGAATATTTCTATATCTATAGTAATAAAATGTCAGATGAAGATATTTTTGGAACTGTTGTTGGAGAGTTTATGGACACTTCCAGTGAATTTAGTGATTACGATGATATTTTAGACGTTATCGAGCAGGATTGTGACACCGAAGAAACTCTGTTGCTAACAGTTTTTAAATGTTTTGAAGCACAAAGAAGGAACAGCATTCCAAACTATTTGCAAGTAGTTGTCCCTTTATATACAGAAGAAGAGTTACATATAAAAATTTGCGAGCTGATAAACGCTTACCAGCGTTTTTTGTGGTTTGCGGGACATGAAGCATGTAGCTTTCGCGATTTGTGTGATCGATTTAATTTGGCACTTTCAACTGTTTGCAGAATCATTGATAAAACTACAATGTTTATAAGCAGTTTAAGTCCAGATATTATCAAATGGCCAAATGAATCCAAAAAACAGGAATCTGCCATCTTTTTCGCCAACAAATGCGGATTTTCGAAAGCCATAGGTAAACTAAATATTTCATAATTCATTCCTTAATTTTATATACTTGTCTTAATATACTCTTAAGGTTGTATTGATGGTACACATATTATCATTGATCCACCAAAAGAATGCAAAGATGATTACATCGATCGCAAAAACAACACAACGCTTACAATGCAAGCAGTTTGCGACGAAAACAAAAAATTTATAAATATTTTCGTGGGATTCCCTGGATCATCTCATGACAGTTGGGTCTTCCAGAACTCTCCATTATATCTAATAAATTCAGTAAAGTGCGACTTTGACTCGCGCACGAATGGTTCCGTACGTTGGGCTTTGAGCATTTTTTAATACAGTGTTTTTTTGCGTTTTTTTGATTATTTTTCGCTTTTTTCTCGTTTTGGCGATTTTTTTCATTTTGGCAATTTTTTCAATTTGGCGATTTTTTTTCGTTTTGGCAATTTTTTTCATTTTGGCGATTTTTTTAATTTTGGCCGGTTTTCCGCGATTTATTTTCGATTTAGAAATTTTTTTAATTTGGTGCTTTTTTTCGTTTTGGCAATTTTTTTTTTTATTTTGGCGATTTTTTTTGGGCTTGGCGATTTTATAATTTTGAGATTTTTTTGTTTTACCGTTTTTGAAAATTTCAAGAAGTTTGCTCTTACGGTTTCCAAGATACAGCAAGTTATCAAAATTACGTAGTCGAAATTACATTAACTCATGGTACACCCTTTAATTAAAATTTTTTAAATTTTAGTGTTAAGCTTAAGTACGACTAAAATTGGAATTTTAAATTAAAAAAATATAAAAAAATTAAAAAGACGTTTCCAGGGTTATAAAACTTTAACTTTTTGTATTATGTAAAATTAATTATGTCTAAAACTATATTAGCATTTTCTCTAGAATCGTAAGAGCTACAGACCTGAAATTTGGACACAGTGTGTAGACCTTTGGCCGCTACAACATGAGAATTGGAAATTAAAGGGTGTTCCAAAACGAGCAACGAAAAATGTTAAAATCCCATGTAATATACATATAATTGTATGTATGTATGTATACAGACTACAAAAATTAACACTAAAATTTAAAAAAATTTAAAATAAAGAGTGTTCCATCAGTTAATGCAATTTTAACTATGCAATTTTGACAACTTGCTGTATCTTGGAAACCGTAAGAGCAAAACTCTTGAAATTTTCAAAAACGGTAAAACTAAAAAATAAAAAAATTATAAAATCGCCAAACCGAAAAAAATCGCCAAAAACAAAAAAAAAATCGCCAAACCAAAAAAAGCCACCAAATTACAAAAAAAAATTTCTAAGACTAAAATAAATCGCGAATAACCGGAAAAATTGCTAAAATTAAAAAAAATCTCTAAAATGAAAGAAAATCACCAAAATGAACAAAACCCATAAATGAAAAAAATCGCCAAAATGAAAAAAAATGGACAAAACGAAAAAAAACCCAAAAAAACAGAAAAAAAATCGCCAAAATAAAAAAACCCAAAAGCAGGAAAAAAATCGCCAAAATGAAAAAAACGCCAAAATGAAAAAAAAACCAAAAAAACAGAAAAAAAATCGCCAAAATGAAAAAAAAACGCCCAAACTGAAAAAAACACCCAATATAAAAGTAACCCTCACAAACAGAAAAAAATTACCAAAATGATAAAAAATCGCCAAAATGAAAAAAAAATCGCCAAAACGAAAAAACCCCAAAAAACAAAAAATCGCCAAAATGAAAAAAAACCCAAAAACAGGAAAAAATCGCAAAAAAAATCGCCAAAATGAAAAAAATCTCCAAAATAAAAAAAGCCCTAAAAACAGAAAAAAATCGCCAAAATGAAAAAAAAAATCGCCAAAATGAAAAAAATAGCCAAAAATTAAAAAAAAAACCCAAGAACAGAAAAAAATCGCCAAAATGAGAAAAAAAGCGACAAAACTGAAAAAAATTTATTAAACTGAAAAAAACTTCAAAAAATCAAAAAACCACATTAAAAAATGCTCAGAACCGAATGTACGGTACCTTTCGTGTGGGAGTCAAAGTCGCACTTTACTGAATTTTTTAATATTAAAGGAATTAAATCAAACTAAGTTTTTTCTTATTTCGTTTTTGCTTCGTTCACTTAACATATTTTATGTATTTTTTAAAAAACTAGATTGGTATCAATAATCAGAAAAATCCCAAATTATGACTCCAGGGTTGGAAAACTTACGCTTTTTGTGTTATGTAAAATTAAATAGGTCTAAATAATTAATTTTTCCTTTATAAATCAAATATATTTTATGCTTCTGAAAGAAAAAATTGGCCTATAAAATTATAAAAATGAAAACCAAGGCTCCAGAGATGGAAACTTTGACCTTTTTTTGATAATAAAGTAACTAAGTAAAACTAAGTTTTTTCTCTTTTCCTTTTTGCTTTTTTCACTTAACATATTTTATGTATTTTTTAAAGAACTAGATTGGTATAAGGAATTAGAAAAATCCTAAATTATAATTCCAGGGTTGGAAAACTTACACTTTTTGTGTTATGTAAAATTAAATAGTTCTAAAAATTTTTTTCTTTTCCTTTATAAATTGAATATATTTAATGCTTCTGAAAGAAAACTTTGGCGTATAAAATTTGAAAACTGAAAATTACAGCTCCAAAGATGGAACCTTTGATTTTTTTTAAATATTAGAGTATAAAATTAATTTTTTTTATTTCTTTGTTCATTCAACGCACTTTATTAATTTTTTAAAAAAGAAAAATCTAAAAGGTTGATTCCAGGGTTGGTAAATTTATTGTTTTTTTTACAAAAGTAACTAGGTCAAGTTAGTTTTTTCTTTTTGTTTACAAGTTTTATATACTTTGTGACTTAGAATGAAATAATTTGGCATAGAAATTAGAAAAATAAAATACATAGCTACACAGCTGGAAAACTTAAATTTTTTCTGGTATATAAAACTAATTATTTCTTTGTGAATTAAATATATTCTATATTTTATAAAGAAATAAATTAGTATTAAGAAACTCAGAAATATGGTTCCAGAGTTGGAGATTGAAAAAAGTTTCGGTAAAAAAATAACCAAAAATATTTTTTTCTCCGTTAAACAGATTTCATGTTTTAGGAAAATCATTACTCATAATTTTTTATAGATGTTTAATTTTTTTATGGGTACCTAATCTAATTGAAGTATAAACGAAGATTTGTGCTTATTGTGCTCTCAGCATAATAACTATTAATTTTTAGTAAGTAGAGATAAAACTAAAATTTATCGCTAAAGATAAATTAAAGGACATGTTCCGTTTCATTTTTCTGATAACTTTCCTTTCTGCTGAACAAATTTCAAAAAAATCCTGTAGGAATAAAACGTTTACATAATACCACAATGCATACCATTTACAATGGGAACTTTAAATCAAAACATCAATGATTATTAAATACGGGAAAATATAAAACTTAACTTGACTGCACCCGGTCATAAAAAATACTTGTGTGGCAACACTCTATTCTTTAATAGCTGTTGTTGTTATTTACATTTATTTTCTTTTACATACTCTTACAACTACAATTTGAAGCTGAAAAAAAGTCAGCCAATGTAGCAATGGTAAAGTAAGAAAATAAAAAAACATGTTGATTATTGAGTTCTTGTTTCAACTTTGTTATATGTTGTTAGGCTTCTCATTTGTTTAAATGAAAGTTTATAATATAATAACTTTAGTTGTTCTAAGAAATTTAGGTAAAGGTTCCCTGATGATCTGCATTAGCAACAGTGAAATGCGCATAGGATCCAGCTAAACCCCTCAATAATCAATTTCAATGTATTTTTAATAAAAAAATATTTTACTTAATAAGTAAAATAATAATTTGGGATTATTAGTGCGTTTAAAAAAAAAATTTAAACTTAAATTTTAACAATTCCCATAAAACACTAATTATAAAACAAGTTAGTTTACTTGCTATGGAGGTGCAATGCTAAGAATATTTTAGAGTTATTAAAAAGCAGCACGGTTTTTGAACATCTTGAGAGCAAGTAAACAAGCCCCAATTTTTTGGTATTGTATTGACGTGACTGAAATAAGAGTGAATGTAAAATATATCTTAACCACAGAGTGTAGAGTAAAATATTAAACTATTGCTAATACCGAAAATAAAATAATTGAATCAAATTCTTTAATCGAAAAATACTGAAAGGTCACTCACTATTAAATGCTTTAGAGAAAAAAATTATAAATTTTTCATGAAACAAATATGTATGGATGTGTATGTATACTATATATATGTACGTACGTTGGTAAAGGGTATATAAGATTCGGCACAGCCGAATATAGCACTCTTACTTGTTTTAGATTCAGGAGTTCAACTAACGTTGAGGCTTTGAAAAGTTGTCTTACTTGGGATCTTACGAACACTACTTCTTTGCTTTTAGTGACACTAAGCCGAGGAAATTTAGTTTTTAAAAATCTAAATCCATTATCTTCCTTGTCCATTTGGTCTTGTGAATCTGGATTGTAGACCCATAAGTAGAGCAACAACTTTTAAGTCAGCATAACTTTTCCCGCAACAATTTTTAATTATTTAAGTTGTTATCTTATATACATACATATGTACATATGTATATAGCTATACAAGTTAACGCAAAATAAGTTAACACAAAACAAAGTCAGAGTATTCAAAATAGGTTAGCAAACTGTTTCCCATTATATTGAATACCAAATCAGCATATTTTGTAAAGTATGCTAATGAAAAAGCATAATGAAATTATTTCCCAATAATTGCAATTGTGCAATTAGTGCTAAATACTCACGCCACCTTTAGATTTAAGTCAATATAAATAAAGTACTTTTAAGTTTAAGTTGAGTTGTTCTTTTGTTTTAATAAAGTGCGGTCATTCGGACCAAAAAACAAATTTTTTTAGAACTTTTATTTTACAAGTTCATCTTACACAAAAATATATCGCACACTAACAGCCGGTTTTTAGGAGATGACACGGTTGAAACGCGATCAGCCGATACATAGACAATTACGTAAGAAATAGCGTCCATAGGACACGACACGATTTTGTCGCGTGACTTACGTTGCATTACGTATATATCAACTCTGTGTCAAAATGTCATGTTGCCAACGTGATAAAAAATAGTTTTGTTTATCTTTTTCATACAAAATTATGTATGCAAATTGGAAAAAAGGCAACCCTATTCTGGCGCCAAAAATGAAATACAGCTGACTAGAGTAAATAAGAGAAGCATTAAAAACTCATTTGTTTTAAAAATTTCATTTGTAATTTAAAATTGTATTAATTGATAGATAACAAGTGTGATTTTTCTGAAAACAAGTAAATTTTATGTAAGTGCATGTAACTACATACAACTGCGTTTAGCAAAGTAAAACAAATGCATTATTAAGAAAGCTGCTGAATCCTGGAGAAAAATGTGAATGAAATATTTTTTAACTGTTTCTTAACCCTATGGAAACTTATGAAAATCTATATTTGTTCGTGCGCGCCTACAAGTTTGATAGGAATCTTTGCTGCTCCCGAACTGCGGACTGTCTGTGGCTAAATGAGGAAACTCTTCCATGCAGGCGACCAATTGCTCAAGCTGCATTGCTGTTGTCATTTTGATGCTGAATAGTCAAAACTATTTTGAATATGAAAGTATAATTTTACTGGTATATACATAGATACATATAAGTACATTAGCTATGGCATAGTGTTATATGGGAATTCTTAGTAACGAGATTTCGACTTGCAAGAACCCCTCATTCTGTGAAATTCGGAAAAAAAAAATATTCGAGCCAAAAATGGTGGCGGTCAGATGGGGGCAAAGGTCTCCGCTTCGTGCTCAAAGTTGAGGGTAAAAGCAAAAAAAAAAAACATATAACTTTCCCGGGGTCACCACTACAAGGGTCAAATGTATGACAAACACCCATTAATTTTCTCCGCCCAACATCTTTTTTAAACACACCGACCACCTAACTCCTCTCCTTAAGGGTGCTCCTATACAAAGAGAAGTTTTTATAAAATTTACTCGCAGGGCTCTAACTGCCCCTAGGGCGTACCTATAGAAGTCAAATGTATGATTGATCTCCAATATTTTTTCATTACAAAGGTTTTCTCTGAACATACTTATCGTCTATCTTCAACCATTAAGGTGGTCCCCATACAAAAAAATAGTTTTTTGAATAATTTTTTTTAAGATATCCGCTTTTATGTTGCCTCCTAGGGGGTAGAATGTAAGATCGACCCACAGTAATTTTTTATTTTCAACATTTCCTCTTAACATACCTATGTCCTATCTCGACTCAATAAGGTGGCTCCCATACAAAGGCAGAATTTGTACAAAATTTACCTTTTTTGTTGAGCTTTCCATTTTGTTTGTTTTATTTTATGTCGCAGTTTGTTTATTTTCTCTGCAATAAAAATTTTATGTTGCTTTTGTCAAAATTTTATTTATTTTTATGCACTTTTGTTGAACACGACTAGAATTTTTCAATCGTCCACCTTGACGTTTATGACAAGATAAATCGTTTAATAATAAAAAAAATATATTGACAGTTGAGTCACAACTCAAAATATTTCAGATGCTGAGTAGTGGCGAACAACTGTTGATACTGTACAAATAACGCAAGTATGTAACACAAAAACTAGCATAACGGCATTTTATGTTCTTTAAAAAGACTATATTGCAAAAGAAATTGTTGCGGCCGCTAGGGATTTATTCAATTAACTGTTTCATTAAAAGAAACAAAACCACTTCGATGATTTTGAGTTGTCGTGACCCTTTATGATTTAGTGTGCGATATGTACAGTTGAAGTTATAATTATTTTTGGAATATTATTGTGTTACTTTGTATCATGGTTGCCAGATTTGACGATTTATCGTCCTTTTGACGACTGGACGATTTTCGCATCCAATTTGACCATTTTAAAATAATTATAAATTTAAATTTTTTTTCTAAGCATGTTATTGTATAGAATTTATCAACTTAAACAACAGAAATACAAAATTAATACGGTCAAATGCAAAAACTATGTAAAAAAGTTATGAGTAATATATGCTTGAGTGTGATAATTTTAATTTTTTTTTTTTTAATGCATGATTTTTATTTATTGTATCTTCATATATGAGCTAACAATAAGTATTCAAATCTTAAATCTAAAAATATAATTAGGCTCGACCAGTGTCGGACATAAGCTTAGTAAAGGTACCAATACACTTAGGCTTGCCAGACGTACTGTTTTCAGCAGTACGCGTACTTCTTTTAAATAATTGTACTGCTGTCTGCATAACTACTAAAGAAGTACGCAAAAGTACTTTTTTTTAGTTCTTGTACTTCTTTTGTACTTTTTTTTTTGCAAACAAATAAAACAAATGTCTATGCATATGTATAGTACAAACAAGTAAGAGTGCTATATTTGGCGGCTGTGTCGAATCTTATATACGCTTTACCAAACAAACGCAAGGGCACCCTGTTGTGATATTTATACTTCTGCTTTATTAAACATCTGCAACTATGTAGATTAATGTGGCGGTTTTTTGCATTTTTTGCGAATTATCAATTCTAAAGCTTTTTTTTAGAAAGTGAATTAATAATAAAAACTAATTTTGATTGCACATGTAACGAGTTTTTTAATTTTTTAAAAACCGAAAGAGGTAAAAATGCCATTGTTAATGAAGTACAAAAAAATTATAAATATTTGTTATGATTTAGTAGAACTGTCTGGTTTTTAATTCAAAAATTTGTTTGACTATTCTTTAGTTTATATAATATTATGAATAAATAGTATTTATGATCTCTTATTTTGTGTTCCTTACTTTATAAATTGTTATTGTTATGCAGTGAACTTTATGTTTTGAGTTTTTATTAAATAAATTGTTTATTTTATGTATTGAATTTGAACTTAATAAAATAAACACAGTGTACTTTTTTTTCTTTAAATGTACTGCCTTTCTTAATGTACTTTTTTTGAGGATTTAATATCTGGCAAGCCTAAATACACTACATGTTTTTGCTTGTGTTTTTTCAAGTTTACAATTCACATGTTTTTTGTTGTGTTTGTCAAACTTGATTAATTTACATACGGCTTTTAATTTTTGGTCACCAACTTGTATGTACAATTACACGTGACATCGGCCATGATTGTTTTTATTATAATATTAAAGCCGCTGGAAATTTCTTTGGCAGCGTTGCTGAAGTGCCGGCGTCACAAATGTTTATTTAAGTTTTATTCTTTTTAATCTGCAAAACATGGAGCTTGTATCAACACTTGTTATATACTTTATATCATTGTTATTAAAATTTTAAAATGAGATAAAAAATAATTAATTTATCACTAATGCAAGTACTTTAAACGGACGGCTAATGTATCGGAGACATTCAACCGTCGATAAATATTTTCACATGGCATAGACATTTGAAAACACATGTGTGAACATAAGAAAATAGAACATGCTCTAATTGAAAATTTGTCTTATGTTTTTGCTTGTGTGTTTTACACAAGCAAAGTTTTTGAGGTCACCAACTATATGTTTTTACCGAATTATCTAAAATTTGACAGGAGCAATGTCAAAAACATGTAGTGTATAGGCACCTTAATAGTTATATATCGAGCCATAACCGCCAAAATAATTTATCCCACATTATAATCGATTTTTGTTTTTTTATCGAAATCGATAGTTCAACATCATTTAAAATTATTAAAATTAAATGTATTACACAAAACAATATTTACATTATAAATTTTAAAATAATGGCTTTATTCAAACTGATTTCATTTTGAAAAAACCTTCCTCTGTAAAATTTCGAGTTTGTGGGATACATTTTTTCGGCGGTTATGGCTCGATATATAAAATGGTAACGTTTCAATTAATCCAAGATTTCTTTAATAATTTCGCTGAAGCTATAATTTGCTTTCTTTTGATTGCAAGTTTTATACTGTTGGAAAAAAGTAATGGACTTTTTGAAATAAGACATCTTTTATAATGGAAATGTGCCTCGAGGTTTTAAAAATTATTATTTTATGTAAAAGAACTCAATTGTAATATTTTTAATAGCAGCTGTAACGCTTAAGCCTCTAACCGTAATATTTGCATATAACTACAAGCAGCAAAACAGATTTTGAGTAATTTCATCAGAAAGACGAAGTGCTTGACTCCTTAATTTCCAGGAATGCCTATGGTTTCAAAAGCACCTCAATCATATAAAAACATTATTATATATCCACTTTATAGTTTTATCCTTTTCTTATTATTGCCAAGCAATATGCTGTCACTTTTGTTGTATTTTTCATTAATTTTTGCAAAACAGTGAAATGGAGGAAAATATAAAAGTACATCATTCAAAAACATAATATAGGAAAAACTACACATACATTTTTCGTATTTTTTCATTGGAAAAATAAGGAAATACCTGCCCTAAGAATGTGTAAGAATTGTGGAAAAAATTGCCGTACTTGTTCGCCGCTTCAAGCAAGAAGCAAAAAAAATAGATTATTCTGCCGACGTTATTGCTTGTTCTCAGCAATGAAATTGCTACGTGAAGACCCAGTGTAAAGGTAAAGTCAGAATTACCCGACTGTAAATGTAGAACTGTAAATGTAAATGTGTCAGCTGATCGAATCTGTTGCATGAAAAGCTATGCAAATGCTTACCTGACTGAAATGTTACGTAAATGTAACGTCTCAACCTGCAGAAAATAGAATTTCATGACGACGTTACGTGGCATTTGTAGACAGTAATGGGATGTATGTATATTGAATGAGAGTGTGGCACAATAGCCCTAATTTGGTACTTTGGTTTCTTTTGATAATTTAAGCTTTTGAGTTGCTAAATTTGTGTAAGTACATGACATATTTAATACATTTAGTTTTCTAATAGAGTTTTTTTCTTTATAAAATCTAACCACAAATTGCCAATAGTATTTGTTTATTTTTTTGTTAATATACATATACATATATGTATGAATATGTAACATACATATAGTACATTTGTGCGAACAAACAGCATACAAGCGCACAAAAACTATTTATATTTAATAATACCAAAAAAAAATTATAATATGTGCGTTTAATCATAACAATTATAATGATAATAAAAATATAAATATTTTTATAATTATAATACGTTGTAATGTATGTATATATACATATGAAGCTAAAATTGTAATTTCACTAAATATCAAAGTCATAACATTGTTTGTAAGTATAAAGTAATGATTTGATACCATTTAAATAATTTTCGTACTTTTTGTACACAATCAAAAATAATGTGAAGATATTGAACTCCCATCAATGTTTCGAACAGCTGTTGCGCATTTTATTTGAATTTGTCATACTGATAAACACCCAGCAAACAAAAAGTAGTATATATGTATGTGTTCTTGTTCAAAAATATACATATGTAAATGTATATTGTTTGTGATTAAAATTAATTATTATTAGTAGGTACGAACATTAATAAGAAAAGGATAAAACTATAAAGTGGATATATAATAATGTTTTTATATGATTGAGGTGCTTTTGAAACCATAGGCATTCCTGGAAATTAAGGAGTCAAGCAATTCGTCTTTCTGATGAAATTGCTCAAAATCTGTTTTGCTACTTGTAGTTATATGCAAATATTACTGTTAGAGGCTTAAGCGTTACAGCTGCTATTAAAAATATTACAATTGAGTTCTTTTACATAAAATAATAATTTTTAAAACCTCGAGGCACATTTCCATTATAAAAGATGTCTTATTTCAAAAACTCCATTACTTTTTTCCAACAGTATAAAACTTGCCATCAAAAGAAAGCAAATTATAGCTTCAGCGAAATTATTAAAGAAATCTTGGATTAATTGAAACGTTACCATTTTATATATCGAGCCATAACCGCCGAAAAAATGTATCCCACAAACTCGAAATTTTACAGAGGAAGGTTTTTTCAAAATGAAATCAGTTTGAATAAAGCCATTATTTTAAAATTTATAATGTAAATATTGTTTTGTGTAATACATTTAATTTTAATAATTTTAAATGATGTTGAACTATCGATTTCGATAAAAAAAAAAACAAAAATCGATTATAATGTGGGATAAATTATTTTGGCGGTTATGGCTCGATATATAACTATTAAGGTGCCTATACACTACATGTTTTTGACATTGCTCCTGTCAAATTTTAGATAATTCGGTAAAAACATATAGTTGGTGACCTCAAAAACTTTGCTTGTGTAAAACACACAAGCAAAAACAAGACAAATTTTCAATTAGAGCATGTTCTATTTTCTTATGTTCACACATGTGTTTTCAAATGTCTATGCCATGTGAAAATATTTATCGACGGTTGAATGTCTCCGATACATTAGCCGTCCGTTTAATGTACTTGCATTAGTGATAAATTAATTATTTTTTATCCCATTTTAAAATTTTAATAACAATGATATAAAGTATATAACAAGTGTTGATACAAGCTCCATGTTTTGCAGATTAAAAAGAATAAAACTTAAATAAACATTTGTGACGCCGGCACTTCAGTGGCGCCGGCACTTCAGCAACGCCACCAAAGAAATTTCCAGCGGCTTTAATATTATAATAAAAACAATCATGGCCGATGTCACGTGTAATTGTACATACAAGATGGTGACCAAAAATTAAAAGCCGTATGTAAATTAATCAAGTTTGACAAACACAACAAAAAACATGTGAATTGTAAACTTGAAAAAACACAAGCAAAAACATGTAGTGTATTGGTACCTTTACTAAGCTTATGTCCGACACTGGTCGAGCCTAAAGGTACCAATACACTATATGTTTTTGTTTGTGTTTTTTCAAGTTTACAATTCACATGTTTTTTGTTGTGTTTGTCAAACTTGATTAATTTACATAAGGTTTTTAATTTTTGGTCACCAACTGTATGTACAATTACACGTGACATCGGCCATGATTGTTTTTATTTTAATATTAAGGCCGCTGGAAATTTCTTTGGTAACGTTGCTGAAGCGCCGGCGCCACGGAAGTGCCGGCGTCACAAATGTTTATTTAAGTTTTATTCTTTTTAATCTGCAAAATATTGAGCTTGTATCAACACTTGTTATATACTTTATATCATTGTTATTAAAATTTTAAAATGAGATAAAAAATAATTAATTTATCACTAATGCAAATACTTTAAACGGACGGCTAATGTATCGGAGACATTCAACCGTCGATAAATGTTTTCACATGGCATAGACATTTGAAAACACATGTGTGAACATAAGAAAATAGAACATGCTCTAATTGAAAATTTGTCTTATGTTTTTGCTTGTGTATTTTACACAAGCAAAGTTTTTGAGGTCACCAACTACATGTTTTCACCGAATCATCTAAAATTTGACAGGAGCAATGTAAAAAACATGTAGTGTATAGGCACCTTAATTATATTTTTAGATTTAAGATTTGAATACTTATTGTTAGCTCATATATGAAGATACAATAAATAAAAATCACGCATTAAAAAAAAATTAAAATTATCACACTCAACCATATCTGTTTATAAAATATTACTCATAACTTTTTTACATAGTTTTTGCATTTGACCGTATTAATTTTGTATTTCTGTTGTTTAAGTTGATAAATTCTATACAATAACATGCTTAGAAAAAAAATTTAAATTTATAATTATTTTAAAATGGTCAAATTTTATGCGAAAATCGTCCAGTCGTCAAAAGGACGATAAATCGTCAAATCTGGCAACCATGATACAAAGTAACACAATAATATTCCAAAAATAATTATAACTTCAACTGTACATATCGCACACTAAATCATAAAGGGTCACGACAACTCAAAATCATCGAAGTGATTTTGTTTCTTTTAATGAAACAGTTAATTGAATAAATCCCTAGCGGCCGCAACAATTTCTTTTGCAATATAGTCTTTTTAAAGAACATAAAATGCCGTTATGCTAGTTTTTGTGTTACATACTTGCGTTATTTGTACAGTATCAACAGTGGTTCGCCACTACTCAGCATCTGAAATATTTTGAGTTGTGACTCAACTGTCAATTTATTTTTTTTATTATTAAACGATTTATCTTGTCATAAACGTCAAGGTGGACGATTGAAAAATTCTAGTCATGTTCAACAAAAGTGCATAAAAATAAATAAAATTTTGACAAAAGCAACATAAAATTTTTATTGCATAGAAAATAAACAAACTGCGACATAAAATAAAACAAACAAAATGGAAAGCTCAACAAAAAAGGTAAATTTTGTACAAATTCTTCCTTTGTATGGGAGCCACCTTATTGAGTCGAGATAGGACATAGGTATGTTAAGAGGAAATGTTGAAAATAAAAAATTACTGTGGGTCGATCTTACATTCTACCCCCTAGGAGGCAACATAAAAGCGGATATCTTAAAAAAAATTATTCAAAAAACTATTTTTTTGTATGGGGACCACCTTAATGGTTGAAGATAGACGATAAGTATGTTCAGAGAAAACCTTTGTAATGAAAAAATATTGGAGATCAATCATACATTTGACTTCTATAGGTACGCCCTAGGGGCAGTTAGAGCCCTGCGAGTAAATTTTATAAAAACTTCTCTTTGTATAGGAGCACCCTTAAGGAGAGGAGTTAGGTGGTCGGTGTGTTTAAAAAAGATGTTGGGCGGAGAAAATTAATGGGTGTTTGTCATACATTTGACCCTTGTAGTGGTGACCCCGGGAAAGTTATATGTTTTTTTTTTTTGCTTTTACCCTCAACTTTGAGCACGAAGCGGAGACCTTTGCCCCCATCTGACCGCCACCATTTTTGGCTCGAATATTTTTTTTTTCCGAATTTCACAGAATGAGGGGTTCTTGCAAGTCGAAATCTCGTTACTAAGAATTCCCATATAACACTATGCCATAGCTAATGTACTTATATGTATCTATGTATATACCAGTAAAATTATACTTTCATATTCAAAATAGTTTTGACTATTCAGCATCAAAATGACAACAGCAATGCAGCTTGAGCAATTGGTCGCCTGCATGGAAGAGTTTCCTCATTTAGCCACAGACAGTCCGCAGTTCGGGAGCAGCAAAGATTCCTATCAAACTTGTAGGCGCGCACGAACAAATATAGATTTTCATAAGTTTCCATAGGGTTAAGAAACAGTTAAAAAATATTTCATTCACATTTTTCTCCAGGATTCAGCAGCTTTCTTAATAATGCATTTGTTTTACTTTGCTAAACGCAGTTGTATGTAGTTACATGCACTTACATAAAATTTACTTGTTTTCAGAAAAATCACACTTGTTATCTATCAATTAATACAATTTTAAATTACAAATGAAATTTTTAAAACAAATGAGTTTTTAATGCTTCTCTTATTTACTCTAGTCAGCTGTATTTCATTTTTGGCGCCAGAATAGGGTTGCCTTTTTTCCAATTTGCATACATAATTTTATATGAAAAAGATTTTTTTTTTTTATACATAATTATTTATTGTATCTTCAAAAATGAACTAACAATAAGTAATCAAATCTTAAATCTAAATATAATTATTAGGCCCGACCAATATCGGACATAAGCTTAGTGATAGTTATAAATAATACATAAGTAGTGATAATCAAAAAGAAGTATTTTTAAGCAGTCCCATCTGGAGTGTTGGGTATAAGAGCCCTTGTGTCCCTTTTTTTTAAGCGGATGTGTCCAGTAAAGCTCAAAATATTACGGGCAAGCGGATTAGGATGTGACTCGAGTTTAGTTAAATATTTGCCTGCGTATTTTGCAATTTCTTCACTCACTAGTGGCATATTCAAATCACGATGAATATTTGAATTTTTAACGTACCATGGAGCAGATGTTATCAAACGTAAAATTTTGTTTTGCCTTCGTTGGATTCTCTCGACATTTGAAGCTGAAGCAGTGCCCCACAGCTGAATTCCATAGCACCATATTGGCTTCAAAAGCGACTTGTATATCAAAAGTTTGCAGTCGGCTGAGTGTTGGATTTCTGCCAATTAACCAATATATTTGAGTCAATTTAAGTTTCATTTGGGTTAACTTAGAGTCAATATGATATTTCCATGTAAGCCTTCGATCAAGGTGTATGCCAAGGTATTTGACTTGAGAATGTTGAGGAATATTTTGATTGTTGATTCGAATGGGGGAACAGGTATCTTTTCTTAGGGTAAACGTTATATGAACACACTTTTGTTCATTGACTTTAATTCTCCATAAGTTCAACCATATTTCAAGCTGGGTAATGTGTGCTTGGAGATTGCGGGATGCCTCATCAGGATTTTTGTGAATACTCAAACAGGCATACAGCCTGTTTGTCGGCAAATGTAGAAGTGTGGATGTTATTGCTCACAGGCATATCACAAGTATATATTAGATACAAGACTGGCCCCAGAATACTACCCTGTGGCACACCAGAAGATATAGATTCGGGTAAACTCATGAAGTCTCCTTCCACAACGGTAAATGTCCTATCAACAATATAACTTTCCAAAAGCTTTTGTATATTTATTGGTAGGTATGTCTTCAATTTTAAAACTAGGCCTTTGTGCCATACTTTGTCAAATGCCTGAGAAACATCAATAAAAAGGACAGAACAATACTTCTTTTCTTCAAAAGTCCTCCTTATAATTTGAACCAATCTATGCGTTTGCTCAATAGTGCTATGCTGACTTCTAAAGCCAAATTGATGGTCCGGGATGCACCCAGTATCAGCTAAAATTGTGGACAATTTAGTCATGAGCAGCTTTTCGAAAAGCTTTGAAATTGTTGAAAGTAAGCTTATAGGCCTATATGACTCAGCCTTGGTAAGATCTTTGCCTGGCTTTGGAATCATTTTAATCTTGGCAAGTTTCCAGTTATGTGGAAAATACTGCATTCGTAAAATGGCATTAAAAATAAATAGCAAAATTCTTATTGCAATATGAGGCAAGTTCATCAGCATCTTGTTACTAATGCCATCAATACCTGGAGCTTTCTTAGGGTCGAGTTCAGCAACTATTTTTTGTAGTTCACGCATCTTAAACCTTAAGGGACGAGGGGGTAGAGAGACTACACTCGGTAAATCGGCAGCACCCGTACATGAATTGGGAGTGAATACAGATTTTAAATGCTCAGAAAATAAGTTACCTTTCTCACTATCGCTTCTTGCCCAGCCTCCAGTCGAAGTACGCAATGGTGATTTGAGATCAACGGGTCTTTTAAGATTTCTAGTAGCGCGCCATAAAGAGTAATTAGATGTTGACGTTACATCAAGACCTTCTAAATACTTTTCCAGTAATGCAGTCTTTTCCGACGATAGCAGCTCTTTGAGTCGTTTAGTACATTCTTTAAGTCTGATTTTATTTAGGGGTGATCGGTGTTGTTGCCATTCTCTTCTAGCTCTCCTTTTTTCACATACAAGACGTTCAATTTCCGTAGAATAAATTCTATTAAAGCCAGTCTGCGGATAGGAAGTAGTGGCATGTTCAGCAGCCTGTTTAATATATTCGTTAAGATTGGCAATATTAAATTCAATATCATCAGGTGATCTTAGCTGAATGTTTTCTACGCAGTGACTACTAATATATTTTTTGAATCCTAGCCAGTTGACCCTGTTAATCGTTTTCGCATATGAGTTAGTTAAATCACTCCTTAGTGGGTTGAAAATTGTAACTATTGTGGGAGAGTGATCGGAGGACAGATCTACAGAGCCCTCTACGTGAATTAAGTCCCTATGGATATTTTTCGTGACGCCAAAATCTATAACATCTGGAATTTTTCTTACGTCAGTAGGCCAGTAAGTAGGCTCCCCACACGAAATGACATCTAAGCCCATTTTTGAAATTGTATTAAACAACGCTCTACCTCTAGGTGTAACAAGACGCGAGCCCCAGTACGTATGTTTTGCATTGTAGTCACCAGCTGCCACGAAACAAGATCCAAGCGATTTGTAGAACTTCTCATACTGATCTTCGGTAACTGAAAATCTGGGAGGTGAGTAAATTGATGATATCACGAAGTTCGCACAAAAATTTTCTACGAAAATATTCGTAGCTTGCATATATTCTTCACTAACGTTCTCAAGGATATAGTGCTTGAGTCTTGACTTAATTAGAATTGCTGATCCACCGCATGCTCTCCCTCTCGGGTCCTTTGAATCATATAGAGTGTAACCATTTATTTTAAAGCAGCTTCTCGAAGTCAAGTGAGTCTCAGAGACCATCATTATATCAATATTTTTTTCCGTGAGGAAGTGCTCAAGTTCATTTTTATGTTGGCGAATGCCGTTTGCGTTCCAGAAACATAGTTTTAACGTGTTCATGGTTTGTTGACTAATGCTTGAAGCAGAGTATTCTGCATTCTCAGCATTTCTTGCATCATGCTAGTCATATTTGTTGTAAAGTTGTTTATAGTTAGCACCAGATTCTCAATAGTAGCTTCAAGACGACTAAAGTTAAAGCTAGAGTTTGCATTCGTTGAATTACTTGGCGGTGGAACATTTTGTGTGGGAATAGAACTAGTCTTAGCAGCATCGGCATACGATACACGTGAATTAACTAGTTGGCTAGGTTGAGGCAGAGTGGCGGAGTAAGCATTTGCTGATTGAACTGGAGCTAATTTAGATTTTTGACCCATAGCCTGTTTAACGAAAGAATATACACGGCATCCTCTGTAATTAGCGGTGTGATTTTCTCCACAATTACTGCATTTTTTTTCAGCTTGTATTTTTGGCTTGGTACAGTTAGCAGTCCCATGCAATTCACCGCAGATAACACAAACTGTAGGTAATTTGCAGTAGGTTTTTGTGTGGCCATATTCTTGGCAATTATAGCACTGTACGGGACCTGAACGCTTACGTGGCTCTTCAACTGTGATTTTTCGGTGTAAAAGGTATTTTAGACTATAAATTAGGTGCGTCTCATTTTTCTTTAACTGTATATCATTCGGCTCCAGTTCAACACGAAATAGAGGCTGGGGAATCTTCTCTCTATTGATTGTATTGGTAACATTTTTTACTTTAAATCCTTGTTCGATAAGTGCACATTTTACTTCTTCAGCCTCAACATATGAACCTATGCCCTTTAATACTATTTGTAGGCCTTTAGCACTCTTAAGTTGATATGTATAAAAATTTGTTTTATTTTTTTCAAACTCACTAACAATTTTTCGGAAATCTTTTTCATCATATATTTGGATTTTAGTTTCATCAATATTACCTCGTTTAATTGGAATGATGTGAAAAGTATTTTCACCAATGGTCGACAGTAGATTTTTTAGAAGCGCGTTTGAATTTTTTTCTCTCAGAGAAATAGGTGGTGGTATGAATATATGAATGTATATACATACATATGTACATATGTATGTATATAAGATAACAACTTAAATAATTAAAAATTGTTGCGGGAAAAGTTATGCTGACTTAAAAGTTGTTGCTCTACTTATGGGTCTACAATCCAGATTCACAAGACCAATGGACAAGGAAGATAATGGATTTAGATTTTTAAAAACTAAATTTCCTCGGCTTAGTGTCACTAAAAGCAAAGAAGTAGTGTTCGTAAGATCCCAAGTAAGACAACTTTTCAAAGCCTCAACGTTAGTTGAACTCCTGAATCTAAAACAAGTAAGAGTGCTATATTCGGCTGTGCCGAATCTTATATACCCTTTACCAACGTACGTACATATATATAGTATACATACACATCCATACATATTTGTTTCATGAAAAATTTATAATTTTTTTTTCTAAAGCAATTAATAGTGAGTGACCTTTCAGTATTTTTCGATTAAAGAATTTGATTCAATTATTTTATTTTCGGTATTAGCAATAGTTTAATATTTTACTCTACACTCTGTGGTTAAGATATATTTTACATTCACTCTTATTTCAGTCACCTCAATACAATACCATAAAATTGGGGCTTGTTTACTTGCTCTCAAGATGTTCAAAAACCGTGCTGCTCTTTAATAACTCTAAAATATTCTTAGTATTGCACCTCCATAGCAAGTAAACTAACTTGTTTTATATTTTCCCGTATTTAATAATCATTGATGTTTTGATTTAAAGTTCCCATTGTAAATGGTATACATCGTGGTATTATGTAAACGTTTTATTCCTGCAGGATTTTTTTGAAATTTGTTCAGCAGAAAGGAAAGTTATCAGGAAAATGAAACGGAACATGTCCTTTAATTTATCTTTAGCGATAAATTTTAGTTTTATCTCTACTTACTAAAAATTAATAGTTATTATGCTGAGAGCACAATAAGCACAAATCTTCGTTTATACTTCAATTAGATTAGATACCCATAAAAAAATTAAACATCTATAAAAAATTATGAGTAATGATTTCCCTAATACATGAAATCTGTTTAACGGAGAAAAAAATATTTTTGGTTATTTTTTTACCGAAACTTTTTTCAATCTCCAACTCTGGAACCATATTCCTGAGTTTCTTAATACTAATTTATTTCTTTATAAAATATAGAATATATTTAATTCACAAAGAAATAATTAGTTTTATATACCAGAAAAATTTAAGTTTTCCAGCTATGGAGCTATGTATTTTATTTTTCTAATTTCTATGCCAAATTATTTCATTCTAAGTCACAAAGTATATAAAACTTGTAAACAAAAAGAAAAAACTAACTTGACCTAGTTACTTTTGTAAAAAAAAAACAATAAATTTACCAACCCTGGAATCAACCTTTTAGATTTTGCTTTTTTAAAAAATTAATAAAGTGCGTTAAATGAACAAAGAAATAAAAAAATTAATTTTATACTCTAATATTTAAAAAAAATCAAAGGTTCCATCTTTGGAGCTGTAATTTTCAGTTTTCAAATTTTATACGCCAAAGTTTTCTTCCAGAAGCATAAAATATATTCAATTTATAAAGGAAAAGAAAAAAATTTTTAGAACTATTTAATTTTACATAACACAAAAAGTGTAAGTTTTCCAACCCTGGAATCATCATTTAAGATTTTTCTAATTCCTTATACCAATCTAGTTCTTTAAAAAATACATAAAATATGTTAAGTGAAAAAAGCAAAAAGGAAAAGAGAAAAAACTTAGTTTTACTTAGTTACTTTATTATCAAAAAAAGGTCAAAGTTTCCATCTCTGGAGCCTTGGTTTTCATTTTTATAATTTTATAGGCCAATTTTTTCTTTCAGAAGCATAAAATATATTTGATTTATAAAGGAAAAATTAACTATTTAGACCTATTTAATTTTACATAACACAAAAAGCGTAAGTTTTCCAACCCTGGAGTCATAATTTTGGATTTTTCTGATTATTGATACCAATATAGTTTTTTAAAAAATACATAAAATATGTTAAGTGAACGAAGCAAAAACGAAATAAGTTTGATTTAATTCCTTTAATATTAAAAAATTCAGTAAAGTGCGACTTTGACTCCCGCACGAAAGGTACCGTACATTCGGTTCTGAGCATTTTTTAATGTGTTTTTTTTGATTTTTTGAAGTTTTTTTCAGTTTAAACAATTTGTTCAGTTTTGTCGCTTTTTTTTTCTCATTTTGGCGATTTTTTTCTGTTCTTGGGTTTTTTTTTCATTTTTGGCTATTTTTTTCATTTTGGCGATTTTTTTTTCATTTTGGCGATTTTTTTCTGTTTTTAGGGCTTTTTTTTATTTTAGAGATTTTTTTCATTTTGGCGATTTTTTTTTATTTTGGCGATTTTTTCCTGTTTTTGGGGTTTTTTTCATTTTGGCGATTTTTTTCTGTTTTTTTGGGTTTTTTTTCGTTTTGGCGATTTATTTTCATTTTGGCGATTTTTTATCATTTTGGTGATTTTTTTCTGTTTTTGGGGGTTTACTTTTATATTGGAGATTTTTTTCATTTTGGCGATTTTTGTTTTAATTTTTTGCGATTTTTTCCTATTGTAATAAGTTCTTTATATATTATTTTTTTTATTTTATATCCCGCAGGACAGTAGCCGGAGCAACCGTCCATTTTGATTATTCTTTATTTACTGATTTTGTTATCTTAAAATTTCTTAATTCTAACTTAAGCTAATACATTTTATTGCAGTGGGAATATGCAAACGTTGCATATTCCCACACACAAGTTCAGTGCATGTGTATAGAAATAGTTTATAAAATAACGATGGTGTCGTGTGACACATGCTGAATGCAGATGGCATCATGTGAACAGATAATAACTTTTACAGTCAAACACACAATTGTGTGGACATAGTGACCAAAAGTAGATAAGCACACACTACACTATTTAGGGTGTTTTTTCAGTTTGGGCGTTTTTTTTTTCATTTTGGCGTTTTTTCTGTTTTTTTTGGGTTTTTTTCATTTTGGCGTTTTTTTCATTTTGGCGATTTTTTCCTGCTTTTGGGTTTTTTTTATTTTGGCGATTTTTTTCTGTTTTTTTTGGGTTTTTTTTCGTTTTGTCCATTTTTTTCATTTTGGCGATTTTTTTCATTTTGGGGTTTTTTCATTTTGGTGATTTTCTTTCATTTTAGAGATTTTTTTTCATTTTAGCAATTTTTCCGGTTATTCGCGATTTATTTTAGTCTTAGAAATTTTTTTTTGTAATTTGGTGCTTTTTTTTGTTTTGTCGATTTTTTTTTGTTTTTGGCGATTTTTTTCGGTTTGGCGATTTTATAATTTTTTTATTTTTTAGTTTTACCGTTTTTGAAAATTTCAAGAGTTTTGCTCTTACGGTTTCCAAGATACAGCAAGTTGTCAAAATTGCATAGTTAGAATTGCATTAACACCCTTTATTTTAAATTTTTTTAAATTTTAGTGTTAATTTTTGTAGTCTGTATACATACATACATACAATTATATGTATATTACATGGAATTTTAACATTTTTCGTTGCTCGTTTTGGAACACCCTTTAATTTTCAATTCTCATGTATTTGTTGTTGTAGCAGCTAAAGGTTTACACACTGTGTCCAAATTTCAGGTCTGTAGCTCTTACGATTCTCGAGAAAATGCTAATATAGTTTTAGACATAATTAATTTTACATAATACAAAAAGTTAAAGTTTTCCAACCCTGGAAACGTCTTTTTAATTTTTTTATATTTTTTTTTAATTTAAAATTCCAATTTTAGTCGTACTTAAGTGTAAAATAAGTTCATTTATTAAAAAAAATAAAAATTTGTTTTCGGTAGTTACTTTTATATGGCAAAATAAAGTTTAAGTTTTCCAGCTCTGCAATCGTCTGCTCGATTTTGCTGAATTTCAATACCAATCTATTTTGGACAATTTCTGACACACCAGTCCAAGAACGAAGTCTCTAGCTTTTCTGGGAGCTTCACGTACAGACAGACGGACAGACGGACATCGCTTATTCGTCTTCCCTATGCATAAGGATCCAGAATATATATATATCTTATGGGTCGCTTATTGATATTATAGAAATTACAAACGGAATGACAAACCTATATATACCCTTTTACCATTTTTGTTGGTAAAGGGTATAAAAACGAGCTTGGCATGCATTTCAAAATGTGTTTTTTATACCCTTCACCAAAAATGGTAAAGGGTATATATAGGTTTGTCCAGATTTTTGTAATTTCTACAATATTCATTTGCGGCCAAATAAAGTTAGTTATTCTGGATCCTTATGACTAGGAGATAAAAAAAGACATCTCTGTCTGTCCGCGTCTGTCCGTCTGCATGTACGAATTTTGTATGGGTTGTTTGAAAGTGATTTTCTGAAGCTCCCAAAAAAGTTTGAGATCTCGGAATTGGACTGAAATGACCGCATTTGTCTTGGCTTGATTGGTATTGAAAATCAGCAAAAATAAAGAATCGGTTCTTGTATTTTCTATATATCACACATTAAAAAAAAAAAAAAAATTATCGTGCATAGAATCAAGAACATTAAAATTTGGTGTTAACATCACTAGCCACTTATCTGTCGAGGCTTGCTTGAATTTATTTAATATTTACTGTATTTAAAAATAATCTTTAAAAAACATTGATTTGAATTAAACCCCTTTTTGTCACCAATACATATACATAGCCTTAAGATATTTTTGCTTGGTATATGCTTTTTCATACGCATGCATATGAATGGATATGTATTTATAAAGATCAGTAGTGTCATGCAAAAAACTATACGTAGATATGTATACATATTCGTACATGTATATACATATGCATACTTACATGTATGGTCAAAATAATAAGTACACCACGATGTTTTACTCCTTAATATAAATAAGGAAAAAATTTTTTATTTTAGCAACAGAAAAAATTTTAAATTTCTTTTCTGTAACCTTAATCAAATGTAACACATCAGTATTTATAAGCTAAAACCATAAATTGACATCTTTACGGTATGAAAGAATATATATGGGTAAAAATTAGTGGTCAAAATAATAAGTACATTCTTCCTTTATCCGCGCGTTGGTCTGTGAGACCGACAAAACGATTTTTTTAAAACTATCGATTTTGATGGCTTATTTGTTAAGGACTAAAAATCAATAAAATAAGTGAATACATATTTAGTGCGTGATTTTATTTTTTTATTATATCATTGAGATTAAAAAAGAATCTTTGGTTTTTAGTTTTGTTTCAAAAAACTAGTATTTCATCTCGTACAAACTTTCGGTCTGTGAGACCGTGCGCGGGTACATGTGTTATAAAAATTAGCGCGGGTATAGGAAGGTTAAATAATAAGTTTAAATTCAGAGTTACATTGCTATATTTTGGATATTTGCTTAATATCCAGTATATACTGTAACGTGACTTTACAAACCAGCAAACATATAGTTACATACTACACAACGGATAGGTACATACCCACTCAATTAATGTAGGGTACAACATAATTGTTAGTTTACATTGTTTGTTAACGATAAAGTTCAGGAATGTACGTTGTAAGTCTCATACAGTTGTGGAGTGGAACTATATAAGAAGTCAAGTTTTGAAAGCAATCGGGGAGCAAGTCACGACACCGTACGAATGGTAGTTACAAGAATTTATTGTGATGTATTAAGTGAGGCATACGAACTTCCGAATCTTTCGTGTGTTTTGTAGTTAGTGAACATAGCTCGTATTTTAGCCGACTACACGAACTCCCGAATGTTTCGTGTATTCGTAAATTGTATTTAGTTAATGTACGTACTCCCGAATCTTTCGTGTATTGTATTTAGTAAGGCATACGAACTTCCGAATCTTTCGTGTGTTTTGTAGTTAGTGAACATAACTCGCATTTTAGCCGACTACACGAACCCCCGAATCTTTCGTGTATTCGTAAACTGTATTGTATTTAGTAAGGCATACGAACTTCCGAATCTTTCGTGTGTTATGTAGCTAGTAAACATAAATCGTATCTTAGCCGATTACACGAACTTCCGAATCTTTCGTGTATTTGTAAATTGTAATTAGTTAATATACGAACTTCCGAATCTTTCGTGTATTCGTAAATTGTATTTATTAAGGCATACGAATTTTCGAATATTTCGTTTACTGACAGGCGGTAACAATATTCTTCGAGGCCTTTTCCAATTCCAGGACAGGGATCCGGGAGTCAACCAGACGACACAAGTGAATTTTATAATCAACATATTGAGTGTAAAGTAGCATAAGTTAAGTTAAGTTTCGTAAATAAAAGTATTGTGTGTTCTCTGACAATTACACACCAACATCTTTGTGTTATTATTTGCAAAGGAAGCAGACCTTTGGTAAGGACCTGGACAGGCTGACGCCTACCCCAGCTGGAAACAAAAACTGCGTTACATACTCCCTTATTTTGAAAAAATGTTCTATTCGTCTTGGCATACTGTCAAAGACTTTGCGGCAATGGTCTAATAGGATGAATATATGCCGCTTCTATGGATCCTACAGCAGGATAATGACCGGAGGCACACATCATGCTATGTGAAGGATTGGTTTCAAGCCATTTGTGTTAACCTGCTGAACTTGAAAAATCAATCCCCGAACATAAAACCTATTGAAAAGCTTTGGCTACAGCTAAAGCAAAGGCTTTCAAAGCACACTTTGCAAAATAAAGAAAATCTAAGGAATTTTGTTCAAAGCACTTGGTATGAAATCCTATTAAACCCGTGGCGCAAAGTTTTTGGCAGATCTCATTCTATGTTTTCTCTTCAACGATCTCATGAACATAAACTTTGCGTTTGGAAAAGCTGCCAAACTCATCAGTAGTCTTCAACCAATATGCAAGCCAATTGTAAAAAGGTAATGAGAAATTAAAAATTTATTTAAAATCGAAGATGTTAGCTTGAAAAGATTTTTGCTTGAAGCCTTTAAGCTTATTCTGCCGTATTCATAAAAAATAGTTTTAGTTTACGAAAGGATTAAAAAAACTAATTTTTCTTTGTTAAACGTTTAGTAACCAAAAATAATTTTTATGAATATTACCTATTACGCTTGTGTACGTAATTCTTAATAACATATTTTGATAGTCATTCTATAAACATATGAAGTTTTTTCACTTATTTCAAGAATTTTTTGGTTGAAGTCTACTGATGAGTTTCATAAGCAGAAACGAAATGCACATTCCTCAAACATGAAAGGCTTATATTCGTAAAAAAATGAAATGCGCTTGAAAGTTATTTTAATAAAATTGTTTCTAAGAAATTTAAATAAAATACATTTTCAACTGAGTTTAAAGAAAAGTAAATGAAAAAATATATATGTTACACATGTACATCCATATTTATGTACATTTTTTTAATAAAATATAAAAAAAGTTTTTTAAAAAAATGCTTTGAAGATTTTTTGAAGATTTTAAAAATAAAATGGAGATTTTGCAGATTTTTTCGTGAAAAATTGTTGAATTTTGCAGATTTTATCATTAGAAATTCTGGCAACACTGCCTGCAGGTAAATAATTTTATAAACGGTCCACAAAAAATACCGCCAAGAACAGCGGAGGTAACATCATGGTATGGGGCTGCTTTTCGTGGCATGGCGATGTCCCAATTTTTCGTATTACCGATACTATGACACGATTTGAGTACGAAAACATATTGCAGAACATAATGCTGCCATATGCTGAAGAAAATATGCCGCTTCGATGGATCCTTCAGCAGGATAATGATCGGAAGTACACATCACTCTATGTGAAGGATTGGTTTCAAGCCAATTGTGTTAACCTGCTGGACTTGCAAAATCAATCCCCGAACATAAACCCTATGGAAAATCTTTGGCTTCAGCTAAAGCAAAGGCTTTCAAAGCACATTTTGCAAAATAAAGAAAATCTTAGGAATTTTGTTCAAAGCACTTGGTATGAAATCCTATTAGACCATTGCCGCAAAGTCTTTGACAGTATGCAAAGACGATTATAAATTTTTTTCAAAATAACGGAGTATATACTGGATATTAAGCAAATATCCAAAATATAGCAATGTAGCTCTGAATTTAAACTTATTATTTAATCATATTCAGAATGTACTTATTATTTTGACCACTAATTTTTACCCATATATTTTCTTTCATACCGTAAAGATGGCAATTTATGGTTTTAGCTTATAATACTGATGTGTTACATTTGATTAAGGTTACAGAAAAGAAATTAAAAATTTTTTCTATTGCTAAAATAAAAAAATGTTTCTATATTCTTATGAATAGAACAGGCTAATGTTCGTAACGCTTTTTAAGCCAAATTACATGTGATAATTATTAATGAACAAATAACATCAAAGTTAGTTGTAAATATTCTGACAACAACACATAGTTGAACGGAACAGCCAGGCGTTTTCGAAGGCCTCTAAACCTTCCTCATCCTTTGTGTTTTGGTCCACTGTGTGAGGTGTCAGTTGATGTAGATGTCTGTCTGCCTTATATACGAAACTTTATTGCAAATGGAATATGTGAATTGGTTTGATTCATCGTATTTCAATTTGCTCATGTGTTTTGTAATGAAGTTTTAGAGTTACCATCTCTAAATTTACAACAGTCTTACCATTGTCGTATGTTCTTTACTAACTATGCACATGTTTGTTAATTTGCTTATTTTTGTTCTACTTAAAACAAACTTTTTTGGTTTGTTACTATTAAGTATATTTTTTATTTAATTTTTGCAAAGCCCATGACTATTAGTTAATTTAATTATTATTTTTCGAACTGTATTTGTTTCTATATCCTTATGAATAGAACAGGCTAATGTTCGTTACGCTTTTTAAGCCAAATTACATGTGATATTTATTAATGAACAAATAACATCAAAGTTAGTTGTAAATATTCTGACAACACATAGTTGAACGGAAAAGCCAGCCGTTTTCGAAGGCCACTAAGCCTTCCTCATCAGCGTTCTTCTATGTTTTGGTCCACTGTGTGTGGTGTCAGTTGATGTAGATGTCTGCCTTATATACGAAACTTTATTGCAAATGGAATATGTGAATTGGTTTGATTCATCGTATTTCAATTTGCTCATGTGTTTTGTAATGAAAGCTCTAAGTTACCATCTCTAAATTTACAACAATCTTACCATTGTCGTTTGTTCTTTACTAACTATGCACATGTTTGTTAATTTGCTTATTTTTGTTCTACTTAAGACAAACTTTTTTGGTTTGTGTTATGATTTATGTTCATTTATATTTTATTCAATAATATGATTATTATAATACATGATATAATATGAACCTCTTAACAAAACTCATTCTCATCAATCAACTTCTTTTCTTTTATTTTCTTTTGTCTTCTCTTCCTTCGTTTACCAGGGTTGCCTTAGTTCACTTTAAGTTTAATCGTTGCCAACACCTTCCCTTCTTAATCCCTTGGAGGAGTAAATCTTTGTACTGGGTTTCGCTGTCTTGTTGACCGTCGCAGTGTTGGAATGTCCAAAGGTGCGTCGGAATAGGCAACTTCATTGGGTTCAACAGCCTGTTGTATATTGTTCGTGGTTCTCCACATTGTAATGTACTACGGAACGTTTTTCATAAGGAATCGAAAATTCCGAGAAGTAATCAAGTGCGATACTGGGATTGGAAGATCCTTGCGTTGAGTCTTTGCTATTTCTGGAATGTAATTGGTTTTTGTGTGCACGGATTAACTTGCCGCTTTCAAGACTAATATCGTATAAAACAGCACCCCTGAGTTCTACTATCTTGTCAGCCTTCCATTCAAATTTGTTACCGGGTACGAATGCTCTGACATACACCTTTTCCCCTGCCTTAAAATCTCTTTCTATCACGCCATGTTTTTTGTCGTACTGTCATTTCATGCGATCTGCATTCAAGTTTGGTGATTCCAGATTGCTTTTACTTGCAGGTAGCAGTAGAAGATCCAAATGTGTCCGCATCTTCCTGTTGTACATCATTTCTGCAGGAGACTGATTATTGATGCAATAGCGATTTGGAGTTGACCTGTAACATTGTAGAAATGTTTGTACATTATCATATATATTTCCTTCCTCTCTAAGCTTTTTGATTGACCTTTTAAATGTGTCAACAAACCGCTTTGCTTGCCCGTTTGACATTGGGTAGTATGGAATTGAAAACAAATGCTGAATTTCTCTATCGTCTGTAAATTTTTTAAACTGTGCGCTTTTAAACTAGGTTCCATTGTCGGAAACGATTGTTGAAGGCAACCCATGTCTTGAAAAAAGTTCTTTTAAAATGTTGATTGTGGCCTGAGTGGTGATTGTTTTAGTTGGAACAATTTCTGGCCATTTCGATAGAGCGTCGACTGCAACTAGAAAATATAAGCCATCAATTGGACCTGCATAGTCTAAGTGAATACGCTCCCATATGTTCCACGGTGTTGGCCAAGGATTTAAAGGAGCTTTTATAGGCATTTTCGCGGCTGAAGCGCACTGGTTGCATTCCTGAACATACGTTTTTATTTCCTGATCAATGCCAGGCCAATAAACATAGCTTCGGGCAATTGATTTGGTACGTTCGATTCCCGGATGTCCTTTTTGTAGTTCTTTCAAAATGCGCTTGCGGTATATTTTTGGAATAACGATACGTTCTCCTATCATAATGCAATCTTTGACGATACTGATTGAGTTTTTTCGTTGAGCAAACGCATCCAATTCATTATACAGGTTTTTGTTAGGCCAACCATTTTGAGAATACTGGCGTACTAGGCATAATATTTGATCATTTTCTTTTTCTCTGTTAATCATGTTATATGTTATGGGAAGTTTGTCAAGACTGTTGGTAAAAATTTGATTAATCGCATTCTCTAGTTTTATGGAAGCTATTACGAAATCTTCATTGTTGCTAGACGCGATAAAACGTCTGCATACCCAAAATTTTTCGTCGATTCAAAACAGATTTCAAAATCGTATGCGAATTATTAATTTGAAATCAGATACAGCTCTAATCGAAAATCCAAACAATGATAGTCAAGTGAATCGTTTACAAATTAAAAATAATAGCAAAATAAAAGCCAAACCAAACTCACCATGTTGGTTTTGCGGCGGTTTCCACTACGCCCGGGAATGCATGTATAAGAATCATAAGTGCCAAGAGTGTAACAAAGTAGGACACAAAGAAGGGTACTGCCTTAGACCTTATAAGAAACAGTACAATTACAGCAACAACAAACCCGAAACCAAGAGTATTTTCGTATGTAACCAGATCAATAGTATATCAAGAAAATACGCAAAAGTCAAAATAAATAATATACAAGTGAGCCTTCAACTAGATACAGGGTCAGACATAACAGTAATAACAAAAGAGGTTTTCAACCATCTTAAAATACCAAAGTTACAAAAGGTCAATCAGACAGCACGCAGTGCCACAGGAAACTTACCACTCCTGGGTCAATTTGATTGCAATGTTGCATTCAAGGGTAAGGAAATTTATACAAAAGCTTATGTCACATCAGTGAAAGATTTAAATGTCTTTGATCTTGATTGGTTTAACGCGTTTAAATTATAAAATATGCCAGTCAGCCACATTTGTAGAACGATTCAAGAAAACTCCGAATGTTTTAATTACCTTAACCAAATAAATCTCAAAGAAAAGTTTGGTGATCTATTTAATGGTAAAATGGGTTTGTGCAATAAAGCCGTGGCTCATTTAGATATTAAGCCTTCTAAACAGCCCGTTTTTCGTCCACCTCGACCTGTGGCATATGCGGTACGCCACCTCGTAGAAGAAGAAATAAAACGATTGCAAGACGCCGATATCATTTCTCCAGTTCATTATACGGAATGGGCAGCACCAGTTGTAGTAATAAGAAAATCTGATGGTCGTATTAGGTTATGTGCAGATTTTTCAACTGGTCTCAATGACGCACTAGAAATGCATCAATATCCCCTACCGCTTCCAAATGACATTTTTGCGAAAATGGCCAATGCCAAAGTATTCAGTCACATCGATTTGACAGATGCATTCCTCCAAGTTCAAGTAGACGAACAATCAAAGCATTTGTTAACCATAAATACGCACGTGGGGCTCTACCGATATAACCGAATGGTCTTCGGTGTTAAGACATTCCCAACAATTTTCCAGCAAATTGTGGACACTATGCTTGCAGGGCTGCAAGACACGGCAGCATAATAGATGACATTTGTCTCTGGCAGAAATCAAGAAGAACATGATAAAAATCTTTACGAAGTATTAAAACGCATTCAGGATTACGGATTCAAACTTAAATTTGAGAAATGTAAACTTTCTACTAAGAAAATAGTCTATTTAGGATACAAAATTAATCAAGATGGTATAAAACCTAACCCAAGCCGAGCATCCGCAATCTACAATATGCGAGAACCCACCAATGTATCCGAACTTCGATCTTTTTTGGGTGCAATTAATTTTTACGGGAAATTCATTGATAAAATGCATGACCATCGTGGTCCGCTTGATGAATTACTTAAAGCAAATACACCTTGGAAGTGGAACACTATAGCAATAGTTTTCAGAAACTAAAGGAAATCATAACGTATGACTTATTGCTGACACACTATGACCCAAATAGAAGCATAATAGTGGCAGCGGACGCCTCAAATTATGGACTTGGCGCATGCATATTCCATGAGTTCGAAGATGGTTCTATTAAAGCTATTTCGCATGCGTTCAGATCTCTAACAAGGGCAGAGAAAGCGTATAGCCAAATTGAGAAAGAAGCTTTAGCACTAATTTTTGCAACAACTAAATTAAGTATATTTTTTATTTAATTTTTGCCACAAGCAAATGACTATTAGTTAATTTACACCACACAAAGTGGACCAAAACACAGAAGAACGCTGATGAGGAAGGTTTAGTGGCCTTCGAAAACGGCTGGCTGTTCCGTTCAACTATGTGTTGTTGTCAGAATATTTACAACTAACTTTGATGTTATTTGTTCATTAATAATTATCACATGTAATTTGGCTTAAAAAGCGTTATGAACATTAGCCTGTTCTATTTATAAGAATATAGAAACAAATACAGTTCGAAAAATAATACTTAAATTAAAAAATTTTTCCTTATTTATATTAAGGAGTAAAACATCGTGGTGTACTTATTATTTTGACCATACATGTAAGTATGCATATGTATATACATGTACGAATATGTATACCCTGAAGGAAATGTCGATGGTGAAAATGTACTGAGTCGCTTTTGACTTTGTCACCAGTACTACTCTCTAATTAATCCCCATACAATACTTTGTGCTATAGACATTTAGCATGTGCTTGTCATTGAAAATCTACTAGTAACACTAAAACAATTGACTAGATAGTGACTACATAGTTCTTATGGGAACATGGAGACAACCAACCAACCAGACAAATGCGGTCTACAATTTCTCTTCTATTCGTCAGTATAAAAGAAAGAGAGAAAACAGATGTGGTGTATTTCTGGTGGCTTTTGCAACAACTTGTCAATATTCATACAATTGTATGTACGTAAGGTATAGAAATTTACCACTAAATGTCTGGTTGATATGTATCCATGTTCCCATAAGAACT
Source organism: Tachina lurida (assembly GCA_944452675.1). Classification (NCBI taxonomy): domain Eukaryota; kingdom Metazoa; phylum Arthropoda; class Insecta; order Diptera; family Tachinidae; genus Tachina; species Tachina lurida. Next base: position 68,876,278 of record OX101756.1, on the reverse strand, counting down.
ATGTAGTCACTACCTAGTCAATTGTTTTAGTGTTACTAGTAGATTTTCAATGACAAGCATGGTGACAAAGTCAAAAGCGACTCAGCACATTTTCACCATCGACATTTCCTTCAGGGTATCTACGTATAGTTTTTTGCATGACACTAGTGATCTTTATAAATACATACATATCTATTCATATGTATGCGTATGAAAAAGCATGTACCAAGCAAAAATACCCTGCAGTCAGACTGGGGCCAAATGTCTCTATGTCAACACTAAATTTCTAGTAGTAGGTACATTGTCCACAATTTCTTTTCTATTCGTCAGTATAAAAGAAAGAGAGAAAACTGATGTGGTGTATTTCTGGTGGGTTTTGCAACAACTTGTCAATATTCATATAATTGTATGTACGTAAGGTATAGAAATATACCACTAAATGTCTGGTTGGTATGTCTCCATGTTCCCATAAGAACTATGTATTCACTACCTAGTCAATTGTTTTAGTGTTACTAGTAGATTTTCAATGACAAGCACATGCTAAATGTCTATAGCACAAAGTATTGTATGGGGATTAATTAGAGAGTAGTACTGGTGACAAAGTCAAAAGCGACTCAGTACATTTTCACCATCGACATTTCCTTCAGGGTATCTTACGGCAATGTATATGCATTGGGGACAAAAAGGGGTTTTATTCATATCAATGATTCTTAAAGATTATTTTTAAATACAGTAAGTATTAAGTAAATTCAAGCAAGCCTCGACAGCTAAGTGGCTAGTGATGTTAACACCAAATTTTAATGTTCTTGGTTCTATGCACATTGGTTTTTTTGTAGATTTTTAAAACTGTGTGATATATAGAAAAGACAAGAACCGATTCTTTATTTTTGCTGATTTTCAATACCAATCGAGCCAAGACAAATGCGGTCGTTTCAGTCCAACTCTGAGGTCTCTATCTTTTTTTGGGAGATTCAGAAAATCACTTTCAAGCTTAGTACCGAAATATTCCTGTGTGCTCTAAAAACAACAAAAATTTATGAGTTTTTTCATAAATGAAAACTCGCAAATTTTTTCGTTGTGTTTATTTTCATAAATGCAGCAACAAAAAAAATTTGCTAATCAACGCACTTGAGTGCTTAAATCTTTTTCTGTTTTTCTACGCATGTTCATGCTGTAATTGGAAACAAACCAAATTGAACACTCGTGTGTGTGCAAATAATTTTTTTTAATTTTGCGCCCATGATATGCACATTTATGAGCTGCTCATATATGAGTATTATTCATTTATTTATTATTCATACTATATGAGTAAAATTTTTTGAACATAAATCTTGGATATTCTTGTGGTATACAAGCAAATGGTTTTTAGGGTTCCGTACACCAAAGGTGAAAATGGAACCCTATTGTTTTCGCTACGCTGTCCGTCACAGGGTATTTTCTCGAGAACCGTAAGAGCTACGGACCTGAAGTTTGGACAGAGTGTGTAGACCCTTGGCCGCTATGATACATGAGAGTTGGAAATTAAAGGGTGTGCCAAAACGAGCAACGAAAAATGTTATAATCCCATGTATATGCACTTGAAATTTGTAAAGTTAGTGTATTTTTATACAGACTACAACAATTAACACTAAAATTTAAAAAATTTTAATTTAAGGGTGTACCATCAGTTAATGTAATTTCGACTATGTACTTTTGATAACTTGCTGTATCTTGGAAACCGTAAGAGCAAACTTCTTGAAATTTTCAAAAACGGTAAAACAAAAAAATCTCAAAATTATAAAATCGCCAAACCCAAAAAAATCGCCAAAATCAAACAAAAAATCGCCAAAACGAAAAACAGCACCAACTTAAAAAAAATTTCTAAGGCGAAAATAAATCGCGGAAAACCGGAAAAATCGCCAAAATAAAAAAATCGCCAGAATGAAAAAAAAATCGCCAAAATGAAAAAAATTGCCAAATGGAAAAAAATCGCCAAATTGAAAAAATCGCCAAAATGAAAAAAATCGCCAAAACGAGAAAAAAGCGAAAAATAATCAAAAAAACACTGTATTAAAAAAATTCCCAAAAGCCCAACGTACGGAACCCTTCGTGCGCGAGTCAAAGTCGCACTTTACTGAATTTATTTATGTATTGTGCCTCTAAACTTTAGAGTCTAAAGTTTTTTATTGATCATCAGCGTTCCCTATTTGGATATTTTAAAAATATATTAACCCACATATGCAAAAAAATTATCATATGCTTCAAGTCTACGTTAAAACCGGACATTTTTTTTAACGTACACTTCAGACACAAGCTAATTTTTTGCTTATGGGGATGTCTTTACAAAAATTTAGAGCTAATTTTTAATTTTTAAATTAATAAATAAATATCTACATACATATGTAAATATACTATACATATAGGTATATGTACATATCGATGACTTAAGACAACATATAATTGCATCCACCTTGAAGATCTTAGTACGTTACAGCTCAAAATGAAGAAGTTATAGCCACTTAAAAAATTATTTCTGTTTGTAAATGCTTTAGTTTCTCCTCAGTTTTTTGCTTCTTATGTTATGTACATAGAAATTTACCTTTAAATAAATATCAAGTTTTTATTAAGTCTTTATATGTATGTATGTATGTATGTATAAGCTTACGGCAAATAAATTGTAAATTTTTACAAATAAGCAGCGTTGCCGATTCGCTTGAAGAACATTGATCACTTATTCACATATTTGTGTTGAATTTTTTTTATTTCAAACACACAAATTGTGCATGTTTTATTTGATATTTTTAAATGTATTTTTTTTAATTAGTTATGAAAAAAAAGGTCAAACAAAGTCATAATTGCACAACAACAAAAACACGGAATGCAGGCCCTACCTGCTTAAAGGGATGATTTTTAGTACAATATGCACAAGCAATTGTAAAATTATTATAGTTAAGCAGGTATTTTTTTGAGTTTCGCTATTAGAAGGATGCATGTTTTGTTGTTTGTTTTTTATGGTAACCATTTTTGGTAAAAATTAGGTCATTGGGAATTTTCTTTTTGAAATGAAGTCCAAATCGCATATGAAGTGCGAAATGCAAAATGTGTTCCTTTATGTATTTTGTTGCTAAGTTCTTTGTTTTTGCTTCTTTTCTTTTCTCTTTCCTCCGGCATTATTAAACGTTTGTAAAAAATATTTTAGTTGTCCTTGAGATGCGCATTCTATTATGATCTATATTCTATGCTTCAGTATAAATGGCAGCAACTTGCTATTTAGGTAACCAGTTGTTATTTAAGCCTGTGCGCGTGAATTATGAGTCCGAGGGTTTTTTATTATAAAAAAATATTTTTATTTTAATTTTATTTTTATTCTATTAATTGTTAACTTAAATGCAACACAAAATGAACTGACCTTTTTCTTAAGTTTACTTACAATATAAATAATTTAATTTTTCTTATTTAGCTGACGTTTGGAGAAAATGTCCATTTAGCAATTTTGTATAAAATAAAATTATTTGCGAAATAAAAAGGTCGGCAGTTTATTGAACTTGATAAAAAGTAAGTGTGTTGAAATACTGAAATTGTTACTGTTGCTGATTAATGAAAAGTAAGTGTGTTGAACTATTGAAATTATTATTATTGCTGGTTAAAGAAAATTAAGTTTATTGAACTAAAGAAATTATTATTGTTGCCAATTAATGGGTAGGGAATATGTTGGACTATTAGAATGGGTGGTTGACTTAACTCCTCCCTCGTTTGACTGAAAACTCTCCTGAGTTTTTATAATTAGTGTAGTTTTGTGTTTTTTTAATTTTTTATATACGTAGAATATAGCTATTACACTCAAGGACAATAAACTGAATGTCAAAGCTAGGCCATTAAAAGTGTAGTTAATATTTTTATGAAATCTAATTTCTTCAATTTTCTTAATATTCTCGATTTGATTTGAAACTATTTCGTCAAACGTCAGCTGAGTTGTAATATTATTTAGAATAAGGTTATTGTTAATCAAAAAATGTTGTTCAAACTTGTCATCATAATTACAATAAAGGTCTCCATTTATTTCTAATTTACAATCATTAAATGTTATCATTTGATTTCCTTTTAAATAAAACTGTCTATTATTACAAGTACTATTAACAATGGAATTTATGTGGTTTTTTATAATTATTAAGCCTGGTTTTATTTCTATAGTTTCCATTTGAGTGTTCTTTCTTCTTAAACAACTGTTTGTAAAAATACATAGTTTAGACTTTTTTAAATTGCTTCTTTTTACTTCGTTATTAAAATCGTACATTGTGTTGTTTATCTTTAAAATTTCTCTATTTTCGAAGATAAGTTCTTCTTGGTTTTCATTAGGTATGGATACAAAAAATGATCGTTTTACTTTTCTTAAATCTTTAGGTATTTGAATTGCAAATATTATTTTATTTTCTTTATAGTGAGCTGCACTTACTTTGGTATTTTGTATCTTATAAAGATCAATATTGTAACGAATTATTTCTTCACTTGTTAATACATTATTGTTCATAGTGTTTGTTTTTGCAGCTAGAAGATTATTTTGTATGTGTTCAACATTATCTAGCAGAATTTTAATTTTCAATAATATATCCAGATATAAGAGCTTATTTTCTAATATTTCATCGTTCTTAGATATTTGGTTTAATTTTGAAGTAATCTGTGTCCTATCGTTTTCTATTGCGTCTTTTAGTTTCGAAATGGTGCTGTTAAATACGTGATTTATTTCAATGCTTTTGTTTATGTCGTCTATTATTGCATGATTGTTGTCGTCAATAGTCTGTAAATGTCGTTCAATTTCTGTCCTGTCAAAGTCATCCATTGTGCCGTATAGCCATTTCATACCTGTTCCTACAAAGTTAATTAGTCCTCTCGGATGTCTAGTGGGGGTAATGGTTTGGAGTTTTGATTTTGTCTTTTCTAGTTCTACTTTCAAGAAGTGTTTGTCGTTGAGATTTGGTATTAGTTTTATGTTTTCTTCGAGTTCTTCTATAACATGCTGTATTTCTTTAGGGTCAATTATGTGTAAGATAGTGCTGTAGCTGTACGTTATGTCTACGTCTTCTAATGCAATTTCAGCGAAACCGTTGGTGCTATTGATGTTTTCGACAATCAAGGTGGCATTGCTCACAGTAAAAAGCGTCATCATTATTGTCATTAGGAGCATTGTATGTACCTAAAAATTTAGTAATTCTTTTTATGTTTGTTGGGTGAATATTTTCTAGTTTCATTTTTTTGTATCTAGGTTCGTGTTTATGTCTAAGAGCTTTATAATTTTTTGCGTACCCTTCCTGATTTGTATTTTCGTATTCTTCTCTGTTAAGGTTTAACTTTGTGATATGTCTTTCTTTGGTGTTTCGTAGTAAGTTATAAATATTGTTTTTTTCAACTTTCCCATTTCCTACGTCTATTGGTCTTTCTTTTGTTACAGAATGAACAGATTTGTTGTACCATTCAGTACATTTATATACCTTTTCTTGAACTGATAGTCCTGAATTTTCGATTTCTAACGCTCTAAATCTTTCTCCTAGGGTATTGTGAAATCTTTCGATATCTGCATTTCCCGTATGGGAATTTGGTTTTGTAAAGTGGATTTCTATTTCTTCTTGCCTAAGAAAGTCTTTTACATTTGTTGAGTTGAACTCATTGTCAGCAACTATACGTTTTGGTTTTGGGTTGAGAGAGAAATACAAGCGAAGCTTTTCTATAAGTGTTATACTGTTTCTGTCTTCTAGATAAATAGTGGTGGCTTGTTTCGAAAATTTGTCTATGATAGTTAGAAAACTATGTTTCTTAATTACATAAGTGTCCATGTTAATAATCTCATTCGTGTCTGTGGGAGTTTCTGTTATGAAGTATTTTGGTTTGTATGGTTTTCTGTCATATTTACTTCTACAACAGATATCGCAGTTGTTTATATATTTTTGGATAAGAGATTTAAGGTTTTTGAAATATATGGTGTTTTTTAATCCTTGATAATTTTCGTTTATTCCAGCATGACCAGTTTCTTGTTTATGGTATTTTTGAATATATCTGAGGGCTTCTTCTTCATTTCTCATGTCTTTGGCATGATATGAGCATCTATAGAACTTTACACTTGTGTTAAATAACTCTATTAGTTTTTGTTGTACTATATTGTAATCAGAATCCGAAATGCCTGAGTATATTCCTACCTTGCCTGTTTTTATAAATCTCCTAAAGATGTCTGACATGAATCCGCTTCTAATATCATCTAAGCTTACAAAAATTTTTCGTTTGTTCTCTATTATTTTAATTTCTTCTGTTTTACTTTCTGTTAAAATTATTTGGGTGTAGAAACGGTTAACAACGGAATTTAATATAGGAAAGTGATCATTTAATTCGTTTTCCTGGGAATGAACGGTAGCGGCTGTACTCAAGTTGTCTATGTTAATGTCTTCAGATTGCTCATCTATTGCACAAATTTCACCTGTATCTGCATTGATTCTGCTGAGGAAATCAGCCAGAGTATTTTCTTTACCTTTAATATACCCAATGTTGATATCGTATTCGCCAAGTTTAAGTAACCAACGTTGAAGTCTTGGGTTTATGTCTTTTCCTTTATGTTTGGTTTGCAACCATTTCAATGGCTGGTGATCTGTCATAAGGTCAAAGTTCCTTCCATATACATATGGTCGAAAGTAGTTCACGCCCCAAACAATAGCCAACAGCTCCTTTTCTGTTGTGGAGTATTTTCTTTCGTGTTCATTTAGAGTTCTACTTGCGTAACTGATGGGGTGGTTATCCTGTGTTAGTACTGCTCCTATTGCGAATTCGCTGGCGTCTGTTGCTAGTTTAAACTTTCTTTTAAAATCTGGGTATTTTAGAATGGGTGTGTCGATTAGTAATCTCTTGAGTTTGTAAAATGCATCCGTGTATTGAGGATCATTTGTATTTATTTTAGTGTCCTTTTTTAAATATTTTGTTAAACCATGTGCAATTTTTGCATAATCTTTTATAAACTTCCTGTAATATCCGGTTACGCCTAAGAATGATTTGATTTGTTTCTGAGTTACGGGAAGTTTCAGGCTCTGAATAGTTTCGATTTTGTTTGGGTTAGGCTTGATTCCTTCAATAGTAAGGATGTGTCCTAGGTATTCGGTAGATTTCGCAAAAAACCTGCACTTATCGACTTGAATCTTAAGATTATGTTTTCTAAGAGCATTGAAAATCTTCTGTATGCTATCCTTATGTTCTTGTATTGTACTGCTAAAAATCAAAATATCATCGAGATATACTACACATATTTTGTTGATGTATTCTCTTAGCACCGAATTGATTAACCTTTGAAAAGTAGCAGGAGCATTTTTTAGTCCAAAAGGCATACGAAGGAATTCGTAGTGACCAAGTGGAGTAGAAAATGCCGTTTTCTTTCTATCTTCCTCTTTAATGAGGATCTGGTGAAAGCCTTTTGCTAGATCGAGTGTAGTGAAGTACTGTGCTCGACCTAATTTTTCTAGTATGGTGTCAATATGTGGAATTGGGAATTTGTCGCTAATAGTAATTTCATTCAAGGCTCTGTAATCTATCACAATTCTCCATTTTTTTTTATCTGAATTGTCCGACTTCTTGGGTACAATCCATAAGGGAGAGTTATATGGAGATACGCTTTCTCTTATTATTCCTTGTTCTAACATTTCTCGCATTTGCTTATTGATTTCTGCTTCATGAATTTGGGGATATCTGTATATTTTTGAATATACAGGTTTATTACTAGTTGTTGCTATCTCATGTTGTACTTCATGAGTGTGAGTAAGTGAATTACCCTCTTGAAAAAATAGGTCAGAATTCTTAGAAATAAGTTCTGTTAAGAAATTCTCTTCTTCTTTATTCATGTCCTCATGTATTAATTTATTCAAAATGTTGTCTGATTGCGCCTCTAAAGTTTGTATTTCTTCTGAATTGTATGGGCAAGAGTCTATAAATTTGATTTTATTACCGTTTATCTGTAAAGAGTCTTCTTCGAGATTTATGATTGCTGAAAAGGCTTTTAATATATTTTGCCCTATTAAACCATCGACATTTTTACCATTGAAGTTGGTTAGTTTCCAACACATAAGATTGTCTTCTTTAAATTCTTTGGGAAGAGGTGTGATAATTTCTTCGTCAATACAAAAGTTTCCATTTATTGTATAAAGAAATACTGGTTTATCTAATTTTGTTCTTTTAAATTCTGGTAATAATGTCTTGTTAAGCAATGAAGTTGTGGATCCTGTATCGAGTAAACATTTGAGGATTGTGTTACCTATCCTTAGTTCAACTATCGGTAAACGAATTTTTGGGCTTGATACTGAAAATTTGTTTCTCCTGTATTATTACTTTCAATATGGTCTACTTCCATTGGAGTAGGTCTGTTATTGCCTAGGGTTCGATTTAAATATTGGCTACGCCTAGATTGTTGAGTGTTATTTGTGTTAAAAAAATTGTTATGAGAAAGAGTGGAATTATTAGTTTGTCGAACTTGGGGAGGACTACTCTTGTATGAGTTTTGGAAAGTCGGTTTCTGTTGGTATGTCATGTTTTGTCCGTTTTGGTTGTAGTTTCTATGTTGTTGGTATTGTTGACGTGAATTATGAATATTGCTGAAATCTATTGTCATATTGTCTTAGTATTCCAGTCTCTTCCAAGACGTAATAAGCTTCCCTAAGTGTGGATATATTTCTACTATAAACTATGCTAGATAAATTTGGGTGGATACCATTCAAAAATGTTTTAAGTATAATTGATTCATTAGTAAGAGGAGAAAATTCTAGTGGTTTATTAATATCAAATTCATATTTAGTGTTTAATTTATCTAGTATATTTCTAAGGTTCTTAAAATAGTCGCTTACATTATTATTCTTCATGTTTATTGCCTGGTGATAGAGATAGTGGTACCCTTCTTTAATGCCGAAATTCTTGACTAGTTCTTCCTTAATTCGGGTCCATGTTGCTTCTGGTCCTAGAGCTCTCACTACCTGTAGAGCTGGTCCTTGAATTTTATTCTTCACATACCTTTCGAAAACAAACTGCTGTAAGATGGAATTCTCCTGGAACAGCGGCAAAATTATTTCCACTTCCCTGATGAAAGATGATAGGTCATAATCTTTTGTACCGTGAAACTTCTTGATACGGGATGCTTCTTTTACAAGATCCGACCCGGATAGTACGGCAGGTTGGATGTTATGATTATTATCTTCTGTGACATTTTTTATTTTCAGATTTTTTCTTTAACAGTTTTTATAATTCGTAGTTTACTATAACACTTTTTAGTGGTATATTGTTTTTAAACACAATTTTAGATTGTAATTTATTTTTATTTTATTTTGCGATTTAATTTTCACTATAGCTCTTTAGTGCTATATTGCCTTTAGACTTTGGGAAAAATTTCGCACAGTTTTTGGTAGTCTTTAGACTTTATTTTTCACTTTTTCACAAGGATATATTTTATAATTAACGGTTTTAATGTTGTCCTTCAGGATATTCACTATTTTCCGTTATTAGGTTCCTTTACATCGACTGCGCCAATTATGAGTCCGAGGGTTTTTTATTATAAAAAAATATTTTTATTTTAATTTTATTTTTATTCTATTAATTGTTAACTTAAATGCAACACAAAATGAACTGACCTTTTTCTTAAGTTTACTTACAATATAAATAATTTAATTTTTCTTATTTAGCTGACGTTTGGAGAAAATGTCCATTTAGCAATTTTGTATAAAATAAAATTATTTGCGAAATAAAAAGGTCGGCAGTTTATTGAACTTGATAAAAAGTAAGTGTGTTGAAATACTGAAATTGTTACTGTTGCTGATTAATGAAAAGTAAGTGTGTTGAACTATTGAAATTATTATTATTGCTGGTTAAAGAAAATTAAGTTTATTGAACTAAAGAAATTATTATTGTTGCCAATTAATGGGTAGGGAATATGTTGGACTATTAGAATGGGTGGTTGACTTAACTCGTGCGTTGCAGTTAAAATATTTATATGCCAAAAAAACAGTTTAACCTGGACAAATTTGTGTCGTACGACGAATCACATTTATTATACCATGTTTAGACGGTACGTGCTTCGCTCTCTATTCATGCTTCACGCCTCAATCATGACCGAATCCACTTGCTTCGCCATACAAAATTATGAGAGCGAATCAAGTAGATGCAATATGAATCTACTTGCGAAGCACGTAAAATTGGTATCTTCTCTAACTTTTATCGCAGTTAATCGCCACTTTATCTGAACTAGCTATCAAAACAAAATAGGTATATGTGTATGTGTGTGTTTGTAAACAAATGAAAACAAGCCAAAAAAACATAGATGTGAGTTTAATATAAATTAATTTAATTAAGTTATGAATAATATAAAAAGAAAAAATAAGAAGAAAATATAGAGATGCCTTCAAAAACAAGATTTTACTTGAATCGAATTATGTAAGTATATATGCATGTATACTAGAGCGACCGCAAAAAATCCAGATATTGAGATAGCCAAAACTTTAGCCCGATTAAACGACGGTAACACGTGCCGCTTGTCGCTCAAAATTTGAAAAAAACGAATTTTTTGGCCAAAAAGTTGACGTGTTGAGCCATAACTCGAGAACGGTAAATAATAAAAACACGCACTATATCACAAAAGATAGCTTATTTTGTTCTTCAAAATTTATGTTAAGAACAAAATTGTTGTAACTCTGAGTCAAACCGAGTTGCGTCAGCCTTTAGCTCCGAAAACGTGACCTGGTGCCACCAGGAGCATACTTCATATATTATGTTATTATGTGATAAATTTTTAATTTTAATTAATTTATTTAATTTAGACTCTGAAATGGCATCCACATCAGGTGTACAAAACCGGACCAATGATAAAATATTTCTTGTTGGCTTTCCCATTCACCAGATCACAGATAGGTTAACAATTCTTCTCATTGTTAGTATATAAGACGATGAAAATTAGTTCTAAGACGATTACTAAATAGACATTCTTAGGAGCTCCTCAGCGAGCTCTAAGAAAAATAAAATAAATTTAAATAAATACTAGGAGCACATTAGTGAACTCCAGTTCAAATAAATAATTATTTTGTTTTTAATTACACTACATGGCGATCCTGCCAGTCCTGGAGTAGCTTGATATAAAAGGCACCCAACTAAATTTTTTTTTGAGTGCATTTATTGCACCAAAAGGCCCCGACGGACAGCCAAGCCTCCGTCGGAAGAGTGTCTGGCCAAGAGACACTGAGAAGGATGACATCCCACGGCCTGGGAAAACAACCTTCAACAAGTATGCAACAAGGACCTAAGAAACTAACAATAGAAGAGTACCTTAAAAGGAACCAAGAAAAACAAAACCACCGTCTAACATCAATCCCTGCAGTTAAAAAACCAAAGCGAAGAGGGGGATATTTATGCAAGTTGAAAAGGGAAAAATCCCTTTTATTACGCGAGCTCAACAAGGAAGTGCCGCCAACGTGGAACGATTCCACAAAGATATGGAAGCGCATAGATGAGCTGGACCGGCTCATCCAGATAAAACTAAATAAGGTATAATCCTTTAAAAAAAAAAAAAAATATACTAATAATTCTTTTATACAATAGTGCTTATTTAAGAGCATAGATGCGAGTTTAATATAAATTAATTTAATTAAGTTATGAATAATATAAAAAGAAAAAATAAGAAGAAAATATAGAGATGCCTTCAAAAACAAGATTTTACTTGAATCGAATTATGTAAGTATGTATGCATGTATACTAGAGCGACCGCAAAAAATCCAGATATTGAGATAGCCAAAACTTTAGCCCGATTAAACGACGGTAACACGTGCCGCTCGTCGCTCAAAATTTGAAAAAAACGAATTTTTTGGCCAAAAAGTTGACGTATTGAGGCATAACTCGAGAACGGTAAATAATAAAAACACGCACTATATCACAAAAGATAGCTTATTTTGTTCTTCAAAATTTATGTTATGAACAAAATTGTTGTAACTCTGAGTCAAACCGAGTTGCGTCAGCCTTTAGCTCCGAAAACGTGACCTGGTGCCACCAGGAGCATACTTCATATATTATGTTATTATGTGATAAATTTTTAATTTTAATTAATTTATTTAATTTAGACTCTGAAATGGCATCCACATCAGGTGTACAAAGCCGGACCAAGGATAAAATATTTCTTGTTGGCTTTCCCATTCACCAGATCACAGGTTGTAAACTACCCTCAAATCGACAAGTTTTGTGTGCTTTATTTTATAATTTACGTACTGTAAAATTAACTCTAAGAGAATCAGCAAAACTTTCTATACGAGAGGTGTTAATTTTTTGGCAGAAAGCTCGAATCCCGGCTAAAGATGAGCAAAATGCAATAACAAAGCTTGAAAAACTTCACGTCGAGTGGAGAATTCTTCAAAAAGACAGGAAGAAAACATCGGAAACGATCAAAAACAAATTTAAACAGTTTGTTGAAAAGTTAGACGATCTTTATGATATTGCTCATCAAGATGCCTTGACTCTGATGAAATCGGAAGTAGATAAGGCTTTACTCGTGAAACAGAGGCAGAAGGGCCGTCCAGGTTGCATGTCTGGAGTAGATCGCAAGTTATCTAGAGCTGAAGAAATCAAGGCGCAAAAGGAACTTGAAAGAATTAACTGACAAATCCAAGAAGAATATTTTGATATTGGTGAGTTTTTTATATTATTATTCCAATTTATTATTATTATTTTCTTGATGCTTCTTAGGAACGGATGATGAGTACAATTTCGAGGAAGAAGAAGACACTCAAGAGGAGCTCATCTACCAGGAGCTTGAAAACTTGGAGGCAGTGGACATCCCGGCAGAAGCTGTAGAAGATCCAGGTCCATCTGATAGAAAAAGGATGAAAGTTTCATATGCAAGAGGCGTTCACGAGATTTTAAACATGAAATTGTCAATTTTGTTAGATCGGTGTAAGGTATCCGACAGAAATGCCACGAAAATTTTAATAGCTACACTAGAGGCACTTAACCTTGACCCTCTTAAGTACAAAGTCTCCAAAACTTTCTTACATACTAGAAGGAAAATTTTTAATCAGAAATAATTTCTTAATCAGGCTTGAGTTCAGTAATTTCAATTCTTATGAATGAAATATTTTTATTAATTAATGTATCTAAAGAATAGAAGAAAAATTAAACTAGACATTATTAGCTGGGGGAAATACCGATATTTTTCTGTGCAGCCACGCACTTCATCAGCACCAAATATCGGTATTTCCCCCAGCTAATAGTGTCTAGTTTAATTTTTCTTCTATTCTTTAGATACTCACATTAATTAATAAAAATATTTCATTCATAAGAATTGAAATTACTGAACTCAAGCCTGATTAAGAAATTATTTCTGATTAAAAATTCACTATAGTTCAATTAAATCTAATAATGTCTAGAAGGAAAATGTTCAGAGAACAGTATACTAAAAATATTTCAGATAAAGTAAACATTCCAGAAAAAGAGGCCGTGGTTGTCCATTGGGACGGTAAACTTTTACCGGGCGTTTTAAAAAATGAGCAATGTGAGCGAATAGCTATTGCTATTTCATACGGCGATAAGGAACAACTGCTGGGAGTTCCTGTAACAGAAAACAGCTCAGGAGAGGAACAAGCACTTGCCGTATATGAATGCCAACAGCAATGGGGTCTTCCCAACACCGTCAAGGCGATGTGCTTTGATACTACAGCATCCAACACTGGAAGATTTAAAGGAGCATGCGTCATATTGCAGCAAATGTTAGGAAGAGAATTACTGCACCTAGCTTGCCGTCACCATATCTTGGAAATTATGTTAAGAGGCGTATTCGACACAAAAATGGGTTCAACCACGGGACCTCATCCAGACATTTTCAAAAGATTTCTCCTTGCGTGGCCCAAGATAGACAAACAAAAATATGACACAGGTATTAGTGACAATTTAATACAAAAGCAGCTATCTCCAGAATTAATTGCACATGTTACTGCTGAATTCAAAAAGAAATTAACTGAAAACCATCCAAGAGATGACTACAAGGAGCTGTTGCAGTTGGTTCTCGTATTTGTAGGATCACTAGACGGCAATGTTGTGGGTTTTAGAACTCCAGGCGCCATTCATCACGCCAGATGGATGGCAAAGGCTATTTACTGCTTTAAAATATTTATTTTTCGGCGCCAATTTATGATGTCTAGAGGAGAAGAAAGTTCTGTAAGTGCTATTGCTGTTTTTCTAGTTAAAATTTACTGTAAAGCTTGGTTCAATGCTCCAAAAGCTCATCTAGCGCCAAAGCAAGATTTATACATTTTGCGTAGTCTATTAGACTTTAAAGAATGTGACAAGGACATCGCAGAAATAGCACTCACTAAATTTTCGAATCATTTGTGGTATTTGAATACAGAGTTGGTTGGATTGTCGTTCTTTGATCCCACCATTACAGACGATGAAAAGTTATTAATGGCTAATAAATTACTCAGTAGCACAGATGAACCATCAGAGCAAGCTAGGGTTGTAAATCCAAAAGTTAGGAAAGAAAAGTTAGAAGAGTTGGTTGATGGAGGATTAGTTAATTTACTTTCCAAAGAAACGTTTAATTTTTTTGACCGATTTAATATAAAAATAGATTTTCTTAGACAAAATCCAAACACCTGGCCTCAAAATAATAACTTCCAAGAAGGACTGAAAATTGTCAAAACATTAAAAGTAGTAAATGATATGGCTGAGCGTGGTATTAAATTAATAACTGACTTCAACGACCTTCTGGCAAAAGATGAAGAACAAAAGCAATATGTCCTGCAAGTTGTAAGTAAATGCCGAGCATTGTATCTTGACGTTTAAAAAAGTACTTTAACAAAAGCTCTTTAATAAATTGGATAACTATGTAATATTATCGAATATATCCCTGATTTTTATATATTAAAATAAAAATGTTCTTGAATTTAACTGTATTACTTGTGTTTTTTATTAAATTTCTACTTTAAACTCAAAAATATACCAAAAAAATTAAGAATTTATCACATAATAACATAATATATGAAGTATGCTCCTGGTGGCACCAGGTCACGTTTTCGGAGCTAAAGGCTGACGCAACTCGGTTTGACTCAGAGTTACAACAATTTTGTTCATTACATAAATTTTGAAGACCAAAATAAGCTATCTTTTGTGATATCGTGCGTGTTTTTATTATTTACCGTTCTCGAGTTATGGCTCAATACGTCAACTTTTTGGCCAAAAAATTCGCTTTTTTTCAAATTTTGAGCGACGAGCGGCACGTGTTACCGTCGTTTAATCGGGCTAAACTTTTGGCTATACCAATATCTAAGAAGTAGATTTTTTTTGTGGGGTTAGGACAAGCAAGATTCCGACATTGATTTTTGCCCCATATAAGTTGCGGTCACTCTAATGTATACACGTGCGTATGATACGTATGAATGTGTGAATATACATAAAAAAATGCCACGCGAACAATGATGCCAACTTTTTCAGAGCAAAAATCACTGTGTGTTCATAAAAAAGCACTAAATGCAATATATTTTTTATTTATATTTTTATATTTATCTATTTATTTTCAATACAGAGTGTAGCGTGGTCATACTGTAACATTAATCAGTAGCGTGGTCCTACTGTAACATTAACCAACAATGTATTAAGCAATGCACACAACAGTATCGAATTGCATTTAAAAACCTCAACTAAAATATTTTGGGTGACGATCACTTGACACCCCTTGAGTTAGTTCAAAGGCAACGGAATAAAGCACTTAAATTATTATTTTCATAAATATAAACAAACCTAATTATTTGTTGGACACATGTGTTACTGAGAAGCGTTTAATAAAATTCTTATGATACGCGCTCCGCATGTCTACCTTAAGAAATTAAAAGGAATATTTTGCCTAATAAGCATATACCTTTTCTTTTCCCTCTTACATTAAGATAGGTTAAGAATTCTTCTCATTGTTAGTATATAAGACGATGAAAATTAGTTCTAAGACGATTACTAAATAGACATTCTTAGGAGCTCCTCAGCGAGCTCTAAGAAAAATAAAATAAATTTAAATAAATACTAGGAGCACATTAGTGAACTCCAGTTCAAATAAATAATTTGTTTTTAATTACACTACATGGCGATCCTGCCAGTCCTGGAGTAGCTTGATATAAAAAGCACCCAACTAAATTTTTTTTTGAGTGCATTTATTGCACCAAAAGGCCCCGACGGACAGCCAAGCCTCCGTCGGAAGAGTGTCTGGCCAAGAGACACTGAGAAGGATGACATCCCACGGCCTGGGAAAACAACCTTCAACAAGTATGCAACAAGGACCTAAGAAACTAACAATAGAAGAGTACCTTAAAAGGAACCAAGAAAAACAAAACCACCGTCTAACATCAATCCCTGCAGTTAAAAAACCAAAGCGAAGAGGGGGATATTTATGTAAGTTGAAAAGGGAAAAATCCCTTTTATTACGCCAGCTCAACAAGGAAGTGCCGCCAACGTGGAACGATTCCACAAAGATATGGAAGCGCATAGATGAGCTGGACCGGCTCATCCAGATAAAACTAAATAAGGTATAATCCTTTAAAAAAAAAAAAAATATACTAATAATTCTTTTATACAATAGTGCTTATTTAAGAGCATAGATGCGAGTTTAATATAAATTAATTTAATTAAGTTATGAATAATATAAAAAGAAAAAATAAGAAGAAAATATAGAGATGCCTTCAAAAACAAGATTTTACTTGAATCGAATTATGTAAGTATGTATGCATGTATACTAGAGCGACCGCAAAAAATCCAGATATTGAGATAGCCAAAACTTTAGCCCGATTAAACGACGGTAACACGTGCCGCTCGTCGCTCAAAATTTGAAAAAAACGAATTTTTTGGCCAAAAAGTTGACGTATTGAGCCATAACTCGAGAACGGTAAATAATAAAAACACGCACTATATCACAAAAGATAGCTTATTTTGTTCTTCAAAATTTATGTTATGAACAAAATTGTTGTAACTCTGAGTCAAACCGAGTTGCGTCAGCCTTTAGCTCCGAAAACGTGACCTGGTGCCACCAGGAGCATACTTCATATATTATGTTATTATGTGATAAATTTTTAATTTTAATTAATTTATTTAATTTAGACTCTGAAATGGCATCCACATCAGGTGTACAAAGCCGGACCAAGGATAAAATATTTCTTGTTGGCTTTCCCATTCACCAGATCACAGGTTGTAAACTACCCTCAAATCGACAAGTTTTGTGTGCTTTATTTTATAATTTACGTACTGTAAAATTAACTCTAAGAGAATCAGCAAAACTTTCTATACGAGAGGTGTTAATTTTTTGGCAGAAAGCTCGAATCCCGGCTAAAGATGAGCAAAATGCAATAACAAAGCTTGAAAAACTTCACGTCGAGTGGAGAATTCTTCAAAAAGACAGGAAGAAAACATCGGAAACGATCGAAAACAAATTTAAACAGTTTGTTGAAAAGTTAGACGATCTTTATGATATTGCTCATCAAGATGCCTTGACTCTGATGAAATCGGAAGTAGATAAGGCTTTACTCGTGAAACAGAGGCAGAAGGGCCGTCCAGGTTGCATGTCTGGAGTAGATCGCAAGTTATCTAGAGCTGAAGAAATCAAGGCGCAAAAGGAACTTGAAAGAATTAACTGACAAATCCAAGAAGAATATTTTGATATTGGTGAGTTTTTTATATTATTATTCCAATTTATTATTATTATTTTCTTGATGCTTCTTAGGAACGGATGATGAGTACAATTTCGAGGAAGAAGAAGACACTCAAGAGGAGCTCATCTACCAGGAGCTTGAAAACTTGGAGGCAGTGGACATCCCGGCAGAAGCTGTAGAAGATCCAGGTCCATCTGATAGAAAAAGGATGAAAGTTTCATATGCAAGAGGCGTTCACGAGATTTTAAACATGAAATTGTCAATTTTGTTAGATCGGTGTAAGGTATCCGACAGAAATGCCACGAAAATTTTAATAGCTACACTAGAGGCACTTAACCTTGACCCTCTTAAGTACAAAGTCTCCAAAACTTTCTTACATACTAGAAGGAAAATTTTTAATCAGAAATAATTTCTTAATCAGGCTTGAGTTCAGTAATTTCAATTCTTATGAATGAAATATTTTTATTAATTAATGTATCTAAAGAATAGAAGAAAAATTAAACTAGACATTATTAGCTGGGGGAAATACCGATATTTTTCTGTGCAGCCACGCACTTCATCAGCACCAAATATCGGTATTTCCCCCAGCTAATAGTGTCTAGTTTAATTTTTCTTCTATTCTTTAGATACTCACATTAATTAATAAAAATATTTCATTCATAAGAATTGAAATTACTGAACTCAAGCCTGATTAAGAAATTATTTCTGATTAAAAATTCACTATAGTTCAATTAAATCTAATAATGTCTAGAAGGAAAATGTTCAGAGAACAGTATACTAAAAATATTTCAGATAAAGTAAACATTCCAGAAAAAGAGGCCGTGGTTGTCCATTGGGACGGTAAACTTTTACCGGGCGTTTTAAAAAATGAGCAATGTGAGCGAATAGCTATTGCTATTTCATACGGCGATAAGGAACAACTGCTGGGAGTTCCTGTAACAGAAAACAGCTCAGGAGAGGAACAAGCACTTGCCGTATATGAATGCCAACAGCAATGGGGTCTTCCCAACACCGTCAAGGCGATGTGCTTTGATACTACAGCATCCAACACTGGAAGATTTAAAGGAGCATGCGTCATATTGCAGCAAATGTTAGGAAGAGAATTACTGCACCTAGCTTGCCGTCACCATATCTTGGAAATTATGTTAAGAGGCGTATTCGACACAAAAATGGGTTCAACCACGGGACCTCATCCAGACATTTTCAAAAGATTTCTCCTTGCGTGGCCCAAGATAGACAAACAAAAATATGACACAGGTATTAGTGACAATTTAATACAAAAGCAGCTATCTCCAGAATTAATTGCACATGTTACTGCTGAATTCAAAAAGAAATTAACTGAAAACCATCCAAGAGATGACTACAAGGAGCTGTTGCAGTTGGTTCTCGTATTTGTAGGATCACTAGACGGCAATGTTGTGGGTTTTAGAACTCCAGGCGCCATTCATCACGCCAGATGGATGGCAAAGGCTATTTACTGCTTTAAAATATTTATTTTTCGGCGCCAATTTATGATGTCTAGAGGAGAAGAAAGTTCTGTAAGTGCTATTGCTGTTTTTCTAGTTAAAATTTACTGTAAAGCTTGGTTCAATGCTCCAAAAGCATTGAACCATCTAGCGCCAAAGCAAGATTTATACATTTTGCGTAGTCTATTAGACTTTAAAGAATGTGACAAGGACATCGCAGAAATAGCACTCACTAAATTTTCGAATCATTTGTGGTATTTGAATACAGAGTTGGTTGGATTGTCGTTCTTTGATCCCACCATTACAGACGATGAAAAGTTATTAATGGCTAATAAATTACTCAGTAGCACAGATGAACCATCAGAGCAAGCTAGGGTTGTAAATCCAAAAGTTAGGAAAGAAAAGTTAGAAGAGTTGGTTGATGGAGGATTAGTTAATTTACTTTCCAAAGAAACGTTTAATTTTTTTGACCGATTTAATATAAAAATAGATTTTCTTAGACAAAATCCAAACACCTGGCCTCAAAATAATAACTTCCAAGAAGGACTGAAAATTGTCAAAACATTAAAAGTAGTAAATGATATGGCTGAGCGTGGTATTAAATTAATAACTGACTTCAACGACCTTCTGGCAAAAGATGAAGAACAAAAGCAATATGTCCTGCAAGTTGTAAGTAAATGCCGAGCATTGTATCTTGACGTTTAAAAAAGTACTTTAACAAAAGCTCTTTAATAAATTGGATAACTATGTAATATTATCGAATATATCCCTGATTTTTATATATTAAAATAAAAATGTTCTTGAATTTAACTGTATTACTTGTGTTTTTTATTAAATTTCTACTTTAAACTCAAAAATATACCAAAAAAATTAAGAATTTATCACATAATAACATAATATATGAAGTATGCTCCTGGTGGCACCAGGTCACGTTTTCGGAGCTAAAGGCTGACGCAACTCGGTTTGACTCAGAGTTACAACAATTTTGTTCATAACATAAATTTTGAAGAACAAAATAAGCTATCTTTTGTGATATCGTGCGTGTTTTTATTATTTACCGTTCTCGAGTTATGGCTCAATACGTCAACTTTTTGGCCAAAAAATTCGCTTTTTTTCAAATTTTGAGCGACGAGCGGCACGTGTTACCGTCGTTTAATCGGGCTAAACTTTTGGCTATACCAATATCTAAGAAGTAGATTTGTTTTGTGGGGTTAGGACAAGCAAGATTCCGACATTGATTTTTGCCCCATATAAGTTGCGGTCACTCTAATGTATACACGTGCGTATGATACGTATGAATGTGTGAATATACATAAAAAAATGCCACGCGAACAATGATGCCAACTTTTTCAGAGCAAAAATCACTGTGTGTTCATAAAAAAGCACTAAATGCAATATATTTTTTATTTATATTTTTATATTTATCTATTTATTTTCAATACAGAGTGTAGCGTGGTCATACTGTAACATTAATCAGTAGCGTGGTCCTACTGTAACATTAACCAACAATGTATTAAGCAATGCACACAACAGTATCGAATTGCATTTAAAAACCTCAACTAAAATATTTTGGGTGACGATCACTTGACACCCCTTGAGTTAGTTCAAAGGCAACGGAATAAAGCACTTAAATTATTATTTTCATAAATATAAACAAACCTAATTATTTGTTGGACACATGTGTTACTGAGAAGCGTTTAATAAAATTCTTATGATACGCGCTCCGCATGTCTACCTTAAGAAATTAAAAGGAATATTTTGCCTAATAAGCATATACCTTTTCTTTTCCCTCTTACATTAAGATAGGTTAAGAATTCTTCTCATTGTTAGTATATAAGACGATGAAAATTAGTTCTAAGACGATTACTAAATAGACATTCTTAGGAGCTCCTCAGCGAGCTCTAAGAAAAATAAAATAAATTTAAATAAATACTAGGAGCACATTAGTGAACTCCAGTTCAAATAAATAATTTGTTTTTAATTACACTACATGGCGATCCTGCCAGTCCTGGAGTAGCTTGATATAAAAAGCACCCAACTAAATTTTTTTTTTGAGTGCATTTATTGCACCAAAAGGCCCCGACGGACAGCCAAGCCTCCGTCGGAAGAGTGTCTGGCCAAGAGACACTGAGAAGGATGACATCCCACGGCCTGGGAAAACAACCTTCAACAAGTATGCAACAAGGACCTAAGAAACTAACAATAGAAGAGTACCTTAAAAGGAACCAAGAAAAACAAAACCACCGTCTAACATCAATCCCTGCAGTTAAAAAACCAAAACGAAGAGGGGGATATTTATGTAAGTTGAAAAGGGAAAAATCCCTTTTATTACGCGAGCTCAACAAGGAAGTGCCGCCAACGTGGAACGATTCCACAAAGATATGGAAGCGCATAGATGAGCTGGACCGGCTCATCCAGATAAAACTAAATAAGGTATAATCCTTTAAAAAAAAAAAAAATATTCTAATAATTCTTTTATACAATAGTGCTTATTTAAGAGTACATTTAGGTCGGTAGGTGTTAACCGCCGTTGACAACTTTTTTTTATTTAGTAATAAATTTTTATCTAACACATATAATCCTTTTCTTCGCACTTTGTTTGACATAATCTATGAGAAGAAATTTTTTTTTTTGGGTACCTTTATAATGGATAATCCAATTTATGAAGAAGAGGAATTGCCTATGAAAAAAAAAACTAAAACTTTTAGGAGAATTTTTGAAGATAATAGGTATGCCAGGCGTCCCAACTGAAGACGACTTTATAAATAAACCAAAGATAGAAGAGGAAACAATTCGTGCTATTAGGTGGTCAGAACAATTAGAAAAAAAAAATTAAATTAAATTAAAATTTCAAATATGGGTAAAACAGAATCAAAAATAGAAAATCCGAACGCAAACGTAATAAATGAAGTAGAAATCATTCAAACGAAAATAAATTTAAAATTAATTGAAGTAAATTTAATAATTATAACAATAGTACTACTTTTAACCTTCATTTTGAAAATCTACAAAATACACCATAATTACTTAAAAAAGAAATATATTAGTAGAGCAGACGGGTTAGACAAAGTATAGCCATATTAAATGATTTAGCTCTCCTAATGGAATGGAAGGACATTTTGAATAAGGCACGAATTTTAAAAGAAGATTTTGAACGGTCATATAAATGTATAAATATTGATAGACCAATCAAAACAGAAACAATTAACAATCATTTTCAAACAATTCTTACAAAATTAGAAGAGATAAGAGTTTTATTTAATGTTTGTTACAATAGACTTACAATATCTCACCAAAGAGCAGCAGACGCATTTTTCCTTGACCTAACAAACAGAGTTTCAAAACTAGCCGATAAAAAGGCAGTAAAAATTGTACTACCAAATTCCATACACGAAAGTGTACTACTTAAAATTACTATAACCGAATCCACAATGACTCAATCTGTAGTAGAATTTTTAAACACGGCTTCAAAGCTGATTACCGATTTTGACGGCAAGGCTGAAAATTTACGTTCTTTCCTTGATTCTTTGCCTTTAGTTAATTCTATAAAAGGTGATCATGAAGCCACCGCAGTTTCACTAATAAAAACAAGGTTAAAAGGAAATGCCAGAAACTTAATAAATAATGAAGCAACAATAACAGAAATTATAAACAAATTAAATAAAACTGTTAAAGGCGAATCAGTCGAAGTACTGACAGCGAAAATAATGAATACTAAACAAAATAATAAAACTGCTAACGCTTACTGTACTGAGATAGAAAATCTCACAAAATCATTAGAAACCGCATACATATCAGATGGATTGTCATGCGAATTAGCAAATAAATATTCCACACAAATTGCTGTAAAAGCATTAACTAAAAACTGCACGATCGATAAGGTAAAACTGATCATGGAAGCTGGACAGTTTAATAACATGAATGATGCAGTCAGCAAATTTGTCAATAGTTGCACAGATGCAACTGGCCAACAAAATGCAATCTTATACTATACACAAAAATATAGGACTAACTACAATTATCGTGACAATAACACACGATCACGTGGAAAAAATAACTTTCCACGCAATTATACCAACAATAACAATAATAATAATTATAACAGCAGTAATGGCAACAATAATAATTATAACAAAAACCGTCAACGATTCAATACTAATCATAGAAACAGAAACTACGTAAGGGCAACTGAATCAAATCAAAATGATTCGGAAAACTCCGAACGTCCCCTAGGATCAATTCAGTAAAAATTTATCATCTAAACCTCAACTTGTGTTTCTTTAATACTATTCAAATAAATAATACTAACAAAATTTTAACACTTTTAGTAGATACCGGTGCTGATATTTCAATAATAAAAGCAAAATTTTTTAAATTGCAAGAAATAAATACGAATAACACAACAGTATTTAGCGGAATAGGACAGGGTAATATAAAATCTATAGGAAGTATATTTTTTGATTTAAAATACGAAAAATTTCTAATACCACATAAATTTCAAGTGGTACATAATAATTTTCCTATACCATGTGATGGAATTATTGGCATGGACTTCATCAAAAAGTACAACTGTATGCTAGATTTCAACAAATATGACAATTACCTTATCCTAAGACCATCTAATATACAACAAACTATCAATATACCTATTACAAACAACAATGATGAAATAACTTTACCACCAAGATGTGAAATAATCCATCAAGTAAAATTTAACACATTAAATACTGATATATTAATTCCAAATCAAGAAATTAAACCAGGCGTTTTCATACCTAACACAATAGTTAACTCCAACAGAGCATTCATTCGTTTTTTAAACACTAACAACACCAATACTAAAATCCAAAAAAGTAACATAAAAATCGAAAATATTGCTGATTATGAAATCATTAAACAAACTTCTAATAAAAATACAACAAGAAAATCAGAAATATTGAAAATTTTAAAAAATAATTTTCCAGAACAATTCAAAAATACCTTAACAAATTTATGTTCAGAATATAGTGATATTTTCGGTTTAGAATCAGAAAAAATAACAACAAATAACTTCTATGAACAAAAGTTGAGAATAAAAGATGAAGAACCAGTATACATCAAAAACTATCGTATTCCACATACACATAAAGAAGAAATTGATAAATAAGTTAAAAAACTAATTAATGATAAAATTATTGAACCTTCATGTTCCGAATACAACAGTCCACTCTTGTTAGTACCAAAGAAAAAACTTCCCAACTCAGAAACAAAAAGATGGAGACTGGTCATAGATTACAGACAAATAAATAAAAAACTCATTGCAGATAAATTTCCATTACCTAGAATTGATGATATTTTGGATCAACTTGGCAGAGCAAAATATTTTTCTTGCCTAGATCTAGTATCAGGTTTTCATCAAATAAGTTTAGAGAAAAATTCTAGA
Source organism: Tachina lurida (assembly GCA_944452675.1). Classification (NCBI taxonomy): domain Eukaryota; kingdom Metazoa; phylum Arthropoda; class Insecta; order Diptera; family Tachinidae; genus Tachina; species Tachina lurida. The sequence continues at coordinate 68,851,763 of OX101756.1, read as the reverse complement.
GACTTGACTTCATTTTCAACCACCAATGGTTCATACAGATTTACTAGATTACCTTATGGATTAAAAATAGCACCCAACTCATTTCAACGAATGATGACACTTGCTTTCAGTGGTTTAAAACCAGACCAAGCCTTTCTATATATGGATGATTTAGTCGTACTGGGATGCTCCGAAAAGCACATGCTTTCTAATTTGAAAAGCGTTTTCGATCTGTGCCGAAGGTATAACCTTAAATTACATCCTGAAAAATGCTCATTCTTCATGAGAGAAGTAACATACCTTGGCCACAAATGTACATACAAAGGAATATTACCAGACGATAGCAAATATTTAATAATAGAAAACTATCCAAAACCAACTGACGCTGACAGTGCAAAAAGATTCGTAGCATTTTGTAACTACTATCGAAGATTTATTAAAAAATTTTCGGAATATTCCAGACATTTAACAAAATTATCTAAGAAAAATACACCCTTTGAATGGACAAAGGATTGTGATTTTGCATTTAAATACCTCAAAAAGGCATTATTGAATCCAACCTTACTACAATATCCTGATTTTTCCAAGGAGTTTTGTATAACAACAGATGCAAGTAAGCATTCCTGTGGTGCTGTTTTAACACAAGAATACGAAAATATACATTTGCCTATTGCTTATGCATCCAAAACTTTCACAAAGGGAGAAAGTAACAAATCAACCATTGAGCAAGAATTAACTGCAATTCATTGGGCAATTACCCACTTCAGACCATATATATATGGAAAACATTTTCTTGTCCGTACTGATCATAGACCACTTTCTTATTTGTTTTCAATGAAAAACCCAAGTTCCAAATTGACAAGAATTAGACTCGAATTAGAAGAATATGATTTTACAGTAGAATATCTTAGGGGAAAAGATAACTATGTTGCTGACGCTCTATCACGAATTACAATTAAAGACCTAAAAGACATGAATAACAAAATTTGTTCTATATTAAGAGTCACGACTAGATCGATGACCAATACAGAAAAAGAAAAGAATAATAATACATTAAATAATCAGCATAAAATTGATAAAAATACAAATGATAATAAGCCCAGTATATATGTACCTTTAACAAACACTGACGTCAGAAAATATTATAAACTAAAGATTTCCCCCGGAAAATGTTACATCAAACGTGGAAAATCTATAGTAACATATATACAAATAAATGATTTGTTTACTAACGAGAATTTTGACTTAGGACAATTTTTCTCTAGGCTCGAAAAAGTGGCCGGTAAACACAATATATATAATTTACAAGTGGCACCTAGTGAGAAAGTTTTCGAATTTATCTCTATTAATGAATTTAAAATAATGGGCAATAAAATATTAAATAAAATTAAAGTAGCGCTACTAAATGAGGTGACCCACATTGATAATAAGAATGCCAAGGCAATTCTTGAAATTATGCTGAAATATCACGATGATCTCATAGAAGGAGGACATTGTGGATTGTATAGAACAATACAGAAAATCAAAAGATTTTATTATTGGAAAAATATGTCAAAAGACATATCTAAATATGTAAAAAATTGTCACAAATGCCAAACTGCTAAAACACTAAATCATTCAAAAAGTCCAATGACTATCACACCAACACCTACAAAACCTTTTGATACGGTATATGTAGATACAATAGGACCATTTCCAAAATCAATAAACGGAAATGAATATGCAGTCACACTAATATGTGACATGACTAAATATTTAGTAACCATACCAATACCAGACAAGACAGCTAAAACAATTGCAAAAGCAATATTTGAAAGCTTTGTACTAATCTATGGTCCAATGAAAACGTTCATTTCGGACATGGGAACAGAGTATAAAAATTCAATATTAACAGAACTTTGCAGTTTACTCAAAATTGAAAAACTAACTTCAACAGCTCACCACCATCAAACATTAGGAACAGTGGAAAGAAGTCACAGAACTTTTAATGAATATGTACGTTCATACATATCTGTAGACAAATATGATTGGGATGAATGGTTAAAATATTTCACATATTGTTTTAATACAACACCTTCAACAATACACAATTACTGTCCTTTTGAGCTAATTTTTGCAAAAACACCCAATAGTTTTAAAGAATTCAATAATGTAGATAGAATAACACCTTTATATAATATAGATGACTATGTTAAGGAAACAAAATTTAGATTAGAAGTAGGATATAAGAGAGCAAAATTAATGTTAGATAGGAATTAACTTAGGCAAAAATTAAACTATGATAAGAAAATATTAGATCATAATTTTAAAATAGGAGATTTAGTTTTACTTAAAAATGAATCAGGTCATAAATTGGAAATCCAATATAAGGGACCTTACAAAATTAAAGAAATAGATTTAAGAAATAATGTAACCATAATAGATAAGAAAACAAATAAAGAACAAATAGTTCATAAGGATAGACTTAAGCTATATAAAAATAAATAATTTAACATATTCTATTATATACCTTAAATAAATAATTCTTTGCTACATAATAAATACATTCTTTTATATACTTTAAATAATATATTATAAATCATAAAAGAATGTCCATATAATTAACATGAATTATATGAACATTCTTGTAAAAGGTGGAGGTGTAGCGTGGTCATACTGTAACATTAATCAGTAGCGTGGTCCTACTGTAACATTAACCAACAATGTATTAAGCAATGCACACAACAGTATCGAATTGCATTTAAAAAAACCTCAACTAAAATATTTTGGGTGACGATCACTTGACACCCCTTGAGTTAGTTCAAAGGCAACGGCATAAAGCACTTAAATTATTATTTTCATAAATATAAACAAACCTAATTATTTGTTGGACACATGTGTTACTGAGTAGGGTTTAATAAAATTCTTATGATACGCGCTCCGCATGTCTACCTTGGGAAATTAAAAGGAATATTTTGCCTAATAAGCATATACCTTTTCTTTTCCCTCTTACATTAAGATAGGTTAAGAATTCTTCTCATTGTTAGTATATAAGACGATGAAAATTAGTTCTAAGACGATTACTAAATAGACATTCTTAGGAGCTCCTCAGCGAGCTCTAAGAAAAATAAAATAAATTTAAATAAATACTAGGAGCACATTAGTGAACTCCAGTTCAAATAAATAATTTGTTTTTAATTACACTACAAGAGAAAGCCCACATGGCTAATTATATATGTATTGAATGAGTAGAAATTAAAAATTTAAGTTAACTACAATTTTAAATTTACTACATTTCATAGGTTTTTGTAATAATTTCAATTATATCGAGCCATATTTCGATTTTGCGTACAAGTAGAACATGAGTAGGAAAATAATTGAAGTTCATTTCGCAAGATACTGCAATTATGGTGTATTAAAAAAACAATTAGATTTTAGGTGTTTTATCTGAATTAATTTTTACATGAACATAGTTCAGTTTGTTACATTCTGTAGCTCGTTTCTGTATTTCTCGCATCGTAAAATTTCCCGCATGAAACAAGGGAATCGTGGAAACAGTGTAAATTGAAACACATAATGGCTTTTCTCACATAAGTGTTTCTGTATCGTTACTTTGCGAGAACTATCTGTCATTTAAACAAATTTCCAGCAATTATTGGAACGATGTGAGAAAAAGTGTTTCTGTAACAATATTTTGTGAATAGTTTCTCGCAAGTCTCGGATTTTAAATTGTACAAAAACATGTGAATTTTTGAATTTGTGTGTGAAAATATGAAAAATAAACTAGTTGAAAAGATATGCAACGAATTGTTGAACTAAAATTATTATTAAAGATTCGATATGATTATATTTATTTAGAATTTTTTTGTGGAATTTTCTATAATAGAGACAGTTGCTAGAAAAAACTTATTTCAAGCATTTTACATTCACTTTATATTCATGTTCATTATTAAATTTTATTTTTCTTGAAAATTATTATTTTTTTGTTATTGAAATAATATTTTTGTGACTTTTGTTTTCATTTGACACTCGATTACTGGAAATATTCCAGTAAAAACAGATTCAGTGTTGTCTGTTTTCACATTCAAATACAGACACACTTTTTTCACAAATCGAGAAATGATGGAATTTTGTGTTTCACACTTCATGTGAGAAATTTTACGATGCGAGAATTACAGAAACGAGTTACTGAACAACATAAGCCTTTTCCTTTTAGACCGTATTTTATATGAATCAAACAATTTGATTTATAAAAACATTATTGTGTTTTTAACTTACTTTTAAAAAAGTTATAAGCGCTAAAAGTTATTTCTACTTCAACATTTGAACATGGTAATGTTAATAGTCTTAGATAAAATATTGGCAGTATTAGAAATGGATTATGATTATTTGAATTTCTATAATTATAAACTTCAATCCAAAATTAATCAGTTCTGAGCAAATTTGTCCATTTATGTATCCTTAAATTTCTGATACTTCGTTCTATTTCTTCAATTTCACCATCCCAGCAAAAATTACCGCTTCCCAGAAGAATGTTTGTAAGCCAGCTAGAAGCAATGCATTCCGTTTCCAAAAAGCCATTTATTTTTTGCTTTACTAATTCATTTTACAGAAGTAATAATGTGTAGTTTTTATGTACTCAGATGCAAAAGTTACTGGTTTACATTTTTTTTACTTTTGTCCACTTTGTTAGAGAGCCTTACGTTAGTACTTTTCAGAAGCATTTTTGAAAGCTTTCGTTATCAAGAAAGCAATACATTGCTTCCCTCAGTGGTTAGTAATTAGATTATTGTTGTAATTAAGTTATTTTATAACTGTAATTTCTAGAAATATATTCTTTTTTCTCACTATGAAAGATAAAGTTTTTCTTCCTTCGTATTTCACCCAGCTGAATTAACATTCTGCAAAGGAAACTTTGCATGTCTAAAAGGGTTGAAAGCAGATAGTTTTTGAAAAGTGAAAATTTCTTATTTGGTGTTTCTTATAAACCACTACACTGTCACAAATTAATATTTAGTAGATATGTAAAACGCACTAAAATCAAAGGTGAAAAGCACCAATTTAGTGCCTTTTTTTTTAAGCAACAATTTGAAAAATTCCGCACTGTTATAAATTAAAAAACTATAAATCTAGTACGAAAAGCACTAAATGGGCACGCTGCACACGAAGCACGAATGCATAGTCTAAACAGCATGATTCATAAACATGATTCAGAGAGCGAAGCAGGTGATTCAACTCGTCGTCTAAACATAGCATAAATTTCATAGTACCGAAATACTCACTCACCTTCATACATGAAATGTGCGAGAGCGTTTCAAAAATATTTTGTTTCTCCTTGAACAGAGTGAGAGCACTAAAAAACATTTTGCTTTTTACATTTTCATGTGTGCACTAATTTGTTTTATTTTGTGTTACAAACACATGAAAATGAAGGCAAAACTAACAGCCATCCCTAACAAGGGCGGAAAGCGGAACGTTTTTTTCCGCCGAGCTTTAACGCTGAAATTCCATACCTAAACAAAAGCGGCAACGTTATGTCAAAACGATAGAACCAGGGTTATCAAACAAATAAAGTAAACAATCCTGATTATTTTAACACCTGGACAGACGACATTGTTGTTTGTGATTTTGTTATTAAAATTTTGTTATTTAAATTAAAATAAAATAATTAAAGTTTTAAATAATTAGTTATTTATATACTCAACACTCCAGATGGGACTGCTTAATACTTCTTTTTTTTCCTTTTTGATTATCACTACTTATGTATTATTTATAACTCTCACTAAGTTTATATCCGATACTGGTCGGGCCTAATAATTATATTTAGATTTAAGATTTGATTACTTATTGTTAGTTCTTATACTCAACACTCCAGATGGGACTGCTTAATACTTCTTTTTTTTCCTTTTTGATTATCACTACTTATGTATTATTTATAACTATCACTAAGTTTATATCCGATACTGGTCGGGCCTAATAATTATATTTAGATTTAAGATTTGATTACTTATTATTAGTTCATTTTTGAAGATACAATAAATAAATATATCTATATGAGAAAAAAAAAAAATTTAGAAAATTTGGAAAACTTGCTTGTGTTTTATCAAAAACCTTCAAGTCGAACAAAAAATTTTTTTTCTCATTAAAAATATTTTTGCATATATTAATATGCACTGATTTTACTGAATTCAAATTCAGGAAAATTTTATTTTGTTTCAAATGAACTAACCCTACAAGAATAATATGATTATTGATGCAATAGCGATTTGGAGTTGACCTGTAACATTGTAGAAATGTTTGTACATTATCATATATATTTCCTTCCTCTCTTAGCTTTTTATTGACCTTTTAAATGTGTCAACAAACCGCTTTGCTTGCCCGTTTGACATTGGGTAGTATGGAATTGAAAACAAATGCTGAATTCCTCTATCGTCTGTAAATTTTTTAAACTGTGCGCTTTTAAACTAGGTTCCATTGTCGGAAACGATTGTTGAAGGCAACCCATGTCTTGAAAAAATTTCTTTTAAAATGTTGATTGTGGGCTGAGTGGTGATTGTTTTAGTTGGAACAATTTCTGGCCATTTCGATAGAGCGTCGACTGCAACTAGAAAATATAAGCCATCAATTGGACCTGCATAGTCTAAGTGAATACGCTCCCATATGTTCGACGGTGTTGGCCAAGGATTTAAAGGAGCTTTTATAGGCATTTTCGCGGCTGAAGCGCACTGGTTGCATTCCTGAACATACGTTTTTATTTCCTGATCAATGCCAGGCCAATAAACGTAGCTGCGGGCAATTGATTTGGTACGTTCGATTCCCGGATGTCCTTTTTGTAGTTCTTTCAAAATGCGCTTGCGGTATATTTTTGGAATAACGATACGTTCTCCTATCATAATGCAATCTTTGACGATACTGATTGAGTTTTTTCGTTGAGCAAACGCATCCAATTCATTATACAGGTATTTGTTAGGCCAACCATTTTGAGAATACTGGCGTACTAGGCATAATATTTGATCATTTTCTTTTTCTCTCTTAATCATGTTATATGTTATGGGATGTTTGTCAAGACTGTTGGTAAAAATTTGATTAATTGCATTCTCTAGTTTTATGGAAGCTATTACGAAATCTTCATTGTTGCTAGTTTGTTTATTTATAAGACGCGATAAAACGTCTGCATACCCAAAATTTTTCGTCGATTCAAAACAGATTTCAAAATCGTATGCGAATTATTAATTTGAAATCAGATACAGCTCTAATCGAAAATCCAAACAATGATAGTCAAGTGAATCGCTTACAAACTAAAAATAATAGCAAAATAAAAGCCAAACCAAACTCACCATGTTGGTTTTGCGGCGGTTTCCACTACGCCCGGGAATGCATGTATAAGAATCATAAGTGCCAAGAGTGTAACAAAGTAGGACACAAAGACCTTATAAAAAACAGTACAATTACAGCAACAACAAACCCGAAACCAAGAGTATTTTCGTATGTAACCAGATCAATAGTATATCAAGAAAATACGCAAAAGTCAAAATAAATAATATACAAGTGAGCCTTCAACTAGATACAGGGTCAGACATAACAGTAATAACAAAAGAGGTTTTCAACCATCTTAAAATACCAAAGTTACAAAAGGTCAATCAGACAGCACGCAGTGCCACAGGAAACTTACCACTCCTGGGTCAATTTGATTGCAATGTTGCATTCAAGGGTAAGGAAATTTATACAAAAGCTTATGTCACATCAGTGAAAGATTTAAATGTCTTTGATCTTGATTGGTTTAACGCGTTTAAATTATAAAATATGCCAGTCAGCCACATTTGTAGAACGAATCAAGAAAACTCCAAATGTTTTAGATATTAAGCCTTCTAAACAGCCCGTTTTTCGTCCACCTCGACCAGTGGCATATGCGGTACGCCACCTCGTAGAAGAAGAAATAAAACGATTTGCAAGACGCCGATATCATTTCTCCAGTTCATTATACGGAATGGGCAGCACCAGTTGTAGTAATAAGAAAATCTGATGGTCGTATTAGGTTATGTGCAGATTTTTCAACTGGTCTCAATGACGCACTAGAAATGCATCAATATCCCCTACCGCTTCCAAATGACATTTTTGCGAAAATGGCCATTGCCAAAGTATTCAGTCACATCGATTTGACAGATACATTCCTCCAAGTTCAAGTAGACGAACAATCAAAGCATTTGTTAACCATAAATACGCACGTGGGGCTCTACCGATATAACCGAATGGTCTTCGGTGTTAAGACATTCCCAACAATTTTCCAGCAAATTGTGGACACTATGCTTGCAGGGCTGCAAGACACGGCAGCATAATAGATGACATTTGTCTCTGGCAGAAATCAAGAAGAACATGATAAAAGTCTTTACGAAGTATTAAAACGCATTCAGGATTACGGATTCAAACTTAAATTTGAGAAATCTAAACTTTCTACTAAGAAAATAGTCTATTTAGGATACAAAATTAATCAAGATGGTATAAAACCTAACCCAAGCCGAGCATCCGCAATCTACAATATGCGAGAACCCACCAATGTATCCGAACTTCGATCTTTTTTGGGTGCAATTAATTTTTACGGCAAATTCATTGATAAAATGCATGAGCATCGTGGTCCGCTTGATGAATTACTTAAAGCAAATACACCTTGGAAGTGGAACACTATAGCAATAGTTTTCAGAAACTAAAGGAAATCATAACGTCTGACTTATTGCTGACACACTATGACCCAAATAGAAGCATAATAGTGGCAGCGGACGCCTCAAATTATGGACTTGGCGCATGCATATTCCATGAGTTCGAAGATGGTTCTATTAAAGCTATTTCGCATGCGTTCAGATCTCTAACAAGGGCAGAGAAAGCGTATAGCCAAATTGAGAAAGAAGCTTTAGCACTAATTTTTGCAACAACTAAATTAAGTATATTATACCCTTTACCAACAAAAATGGTAAAAGGGTATATATAGGTTTGTCATTCCGTTTGTAATTTCTATAATATCAATAAGCGACCCATATAATATATATATTCTGGATCCTTATGCATAGGGAAGACGAATAAGCGATGTCCGTCTGTCCGTCTGTCCGTCTGTCCGTCTGTCCGTCTATCCGTCTGTCCGTCTGTCCGTCTGTCTGTACGTGAAATCGGTTTTCCGAAGCTCCCAGAAGAGCTAGAGACTTCGTTCTTGGACTGGTGTGTCAGAAATTTTCCAAAATAGATTGGTATTGAAATTCAGCAAAATCGGGCAGACGATTGCAGAGCTGGAAAACTTAAACTTCATTTTGCCATATAAAAGTAACTCCCGAAAACAAATTTTTATTTTTTTTTAATAAATGTACATATTTTACACTTAAGTACGACTAAAATTGGAATTTTAAATTAAAAAAATACAAAAAAATTAAAAAGACGTTTCCAGGGTTGGAAAACTTAAACTTTTTGTGTTATGTAAAATTAACTATGTCTAAAACTATATTAGTATTTTCTCGAGAACCGTAAGAGCTACAGACCTGAAATTTGGACACAGTATGTAGACCTTTGGCCGCTACAACAATAAATACATGATAATTGGAAATTAAAGGGTGTTCCAAAACGAGCAACGAAAAATTTTAAAATCCCATGTAGTATATATACAATTGTATGTATATACACTTGAAATTTGTAAGGTTAGTGTATTTTTATACAGACTACAAAAATTAATACTAAAATTTCAAAAAATTTAAATTAAAGGGTGTTCCATCAGTTAATGCAATTTTGACAACTTGCTGTATCTTGGAAACCGTAAGAGCAAAACTCTTGAAATTTTCAAAAACGGTAAAACTGAAAAAATAAAAAATTATAAAATCGCCAAACCGAAAAAAATCGCCAAAAACAAGAAAAAATCGCCAAAACGAAAAAAGCACCAAATTAAAAAAAAAATTATAAAACTAAAATAAATCGTAAAAAAACGGAAAAATGCTAAAATGAAAAAAAAAATCGCCAAAACGAAAAAAAAACAGAAAAAAATCGGCAAAATGAAAAAAAATCGCCAAAATGAAAAAAATCACCAAAACGAAAAAAAACCCTAAAAAACAGAAAAAAATCGTCAAAATGAAAAAAAATCGACATAAACGAAAAAAAACCCTAAAAAACAGAAAAAAATCGCCAAAATGAAAAAAATCGCCAAAAAAAGAAAAAAACCTAAATAACAGAAAAAAAATCGCCAAAACGAAAAAAAGCACCAAATAAAAAAAAAATTTCTAAGACTAAAATAAATCGCAAAAAAATTGAAAAATTGCCAAAATGAAATCAAAAATCGCCAAAATGAAAGAAAATCGCCAAAATGAAAAAAAAATCGCCAAAATGAAAAAAATCACCAAAACGAAAATAAAAACCTAAAAACAGAAAAAAATCGCCAAAATGATAAAAAAAATTGATAAAATGAAAAAAATCACCAAAACGAAAAAAACCCAAAAAACAGAAAAAAATCGCCAAAATGAAAAAAGCACTAAATTAAAAGAAAATTTCTAAGACTAAAATAAATCGCAAAAAAACGAAAAAATTGCCAAAATGAAAAAAAAATCGCCAAAATGAAAAATATCGCTAAAACGAAAAAAAACCTAAAAAACAGAAAAAAAACGCCAAAATGAAAAAAAATCGCCAAAAAAAGAAAAAAAAATCCCCAAAACGAAAAAAAAAACTAAAATACAGAAAAAATCGCCAAAATGAAAAAAAATCGCCAAAATGAAAAAAAAATCGCCAAAATTAATAAAATCACCAAAACGAAAAAAAAACAGAAAAAAAGAAAAAAATTGCCAAAATGAAAAAAAAATCGCCAAAATGAAAAAAATCACCAAAACGAAAAAAAAACAAAAAAATCGTAAAAAAAATTGCGAAAAAACCCAAAAAAAAACAGAAAAAATCGTCAAAATGAGAAAAATCTCCAAAATGAAGAAAAGCCCAACAACAGAAAAAAATCGCCAAAATGAAAAAAACCTCCAAAAACAGACAAAATCGCCAAAACGAGAAAAAAGCGACAAAACTGAAAAAATCGTTTTAACTGAAAAAAACTTCAAAAAAAGCAAAAAACCTTCCTTTCGTGCGCGATTCAAAGTCGCACTTAACTGATTTTTTTAGTATTAAAGGAATTAAATGAAACTAAGTTTTTGCTTATTTCGTTCTTGCTTTTTTCACTTAACATATTTTATGTATTTTTTAAAGAACTAGATTGGTAACAATAATCAGCAAAATCCAAAATTATGACTCCAGGGTTGGAAAACTTACACTTTTTGTTTTTTTTTCTTTTTCTTTATAAATTGAATATATTTTATGCTTCTGAAAGAAAAGTTTGGTGTATGAAATTTGAAAAATGAAAATTGTAGCTCCAAAGATGGAAACTTTAAAAAAATGATAAATTTTTTCACAAAACAAATATGTATGTACGTGTCTGTATACTATATATATGTACGTACGTTGGTAAAGGGTATATAAGATTCGGCACAGCCGAATATAGCACTCTTACTTGTTTTTATTTAATTTTTGCCACAAGCAAATGACTATTAGTTAATTTACACCACACAAAGTGGACCAAAACACAGAAGAACGCTGATGAGGAAGGTTTAGTGGCCTTCGAAAACGGCTGGCTGTTCCGTTCAACTATGTGTTGTTGTCAGAATATTTACAACTAACTTTGATGTTATTTGTTCATTAATAATTATCACATGTAATTTGGCTTAAAAAGCGTTATGAACATTAGCCTGTTCTATTTATAAGAATATAGAAACAAATACAGTTCGAAAAATAATACTTAAATTAAAAAATTTTTCCTTATTTATATTAAGGAGTAAAACATCGTGGTGTACTTATTATTTTGACCATACATGTAAGTATGCATATGTATATACATGTACGAATATGTATACCCTGAAGGAAATGTCGATGGTGAAAATGTACTGAGTCGCTTTTGACTTTGTCACCAGTACTACTCTCTAATTAATCCCCATACAATACTTTGTGCTATAGACATTTAGCATGTGCTTGTCATTGAAAATCTACTAGTAACACTAAAACAATTGACTAGATAGTGACTACATAGTTCTTATGGGAATATGGAGACATACCAACCAGACATTAAGTGGTACATTTCTATACCTTACGTAGTGTTACTAGTAGATTTTCAATGACAAGCACATGCTAAATGTCTATAGCACAAAGTATTGTATGGGGATTAATTAGAGAGTAGTACTGGTGACAAAGTCAAAAGCGACTCAGTACATTTTCACCATCGACATTTCCTTCAGGGTATCTTACGGCAATGTATATGCATTGGGGACAAAAAGGGGTTTTATTCATATCAATGATTCTTAAAGATTATTTTTAAATACGTAAGTATTAAGTAAATTCAAGCAAGCCTCGACAGCTAAGTGGCTAGTGATGTTAACACCAAATTTTAATGTTCTTGGTTCTATCCACATTGGTTTTTTTGTAGATTTTTAAAACTGTGTGATATATAGAAAAGACAAGAACCGATTCTTTATTTTTGCTGATTTTCAATATCAATCGAGCCAAGACAAATGCGGTCGTTTCAGTCCAACTCTGAGGTCTCTATCTTTTTTTGGGAGATTCAGAAAATCACTTTCAAGCTTAGTACCGAAATATTCCTGTGTGCTCTAAAAACAACAAACATTTATGAGTTTTTTCATAAATGAAAACTCGCAAATTTTTTCGTTGTGTTTATTTTCATAAATGCAGCAACAAAAAAAATTTGCTAATCAACGCACTAGAGTGCTTAAATCTTTTTCTGTTTTTCTACGCATGTTCATGCTGTAATTGGAAACAAACCAAATTGAACACTCGTGTGTGTGCAAATAATTTTTTTTAATTTTGCGCCCATGATATGCACATTTATGAGCTGCTCATATATGAGCATTATTCATTTATTCATTATTCATATATGTATGAGTAAAATTTTTTGAACATAAATCTTGGATATTCTTGTGGTATACAAGCAAATGGTTTTTAGGGTTCCGTACACCAAAGGTGAAAATGGAACCCTATTGTTTTCGCTACGCTGTCCGTCACAGGGTATTTTCTCGAGAACCGTAAGAGCTACGGACCTGAAATTTGGACAGAGTGTGTAGACCCTTGGCCGCTACAACAACAAATACATGAGAGTTGGAAATTAAAGGGTGTGCCAAAACGAGCAACGAAAAATGTTAAAATCCCATGTATATGCACTTGAAATTTGTAAAGTTAGTGAATTTTTATACAGACTACAACAATTAACACTAAAATTTAAAAAATTTTAATTTAAGGGTGTACCATCAGTTAATGTAATTTCGACTATGTAACTTGCTGTATCTTGAAAACCGTAAGAGCAAACTTCTTGAAATTTTCAAAAACGGTAAAACAAAAAAATTTCAAAATTATAAAATCGCCAAACCCAAAATAATCGCCAAAATCAAACAAAAAATCGCCAAAACGAAAAACAGCACCAAATTAAAAAAAATTTCTTAACCGAAAATATATCGCGGAAAACCGAAAAAATCGCCAAAATAAAAAAATCGCCAGAATGAAAAAAAATCGCCAAAATGAAAAAATCGCCAAAATTAAAAAAATCGCAAAAATGAAAAAAATCGCCAAATTGAAAAAAATCGCCAAAATGAAAAAAATCGCCAAAATGAAAAAAATCGCCCAAAGGAGAAAAAAGCGAAAAATAATCAAAAAAACGTAAAAAAACACTGTATTAAAAAAATGCCCAAAAGCCCAACGTACGGAACCCTTCGTGCGCGAGTCAAAGTCGCACTTTACTGAATTTATTTATGTATTGTGGCTCTAAACTTTAGAGTCTAAAGTTTTTTATTGATCATCAGCGTTCCCGATTTGGATATTTTAAAAATATATTAACCCACATATGCGAAAAAATTAACATATGCTTCAAGTCTACGTTAAAACCGGACATTCTTTTTAACGTACACTTCAGGCACAAGCTAATTTTTTGCTTATGGGGATGTCTTTACAAAAATTTAGAGCTAATTTTTAATTTTTAAATTAATAAATAAATATCTACATACATATGTAAATATACTATACATATAGGTATATGTACATATCGATGACTTAAGACAACATATAATTGCATCCACCTTGAAGATCTTAGTACGTTACAGCTCAAAATGAAGAAGTTATAGCCACTTAAAAAATTATTTCTGTTTGTAAATGCTTTAGTTTCTCCTCAGTTTTTTGCTTCTTATGTTATGTACATAGAAATTTACCTTTAAATAAATATCAAGTTTTTATTAAGTCTTTATATGTATGTATGTATTTAAGTCCTGCGCAAGACCATTTATAAGAACTTTCAAGACATGAGGGATTTTTCAAATGCTTTACTACAGCGAAGTCTTATAAAACAAACGCTAAGCAACACTGTTTGCAAGAACTTGTTTCAGTTATTGCAAGTATAGGAGTAAGGAAGAAAATACTTCGTGACTGAAAAATTTGTGATACTTGCTTCTTTCTACGCATGGGCGCGTATACAAGCGTCATGCATGTACATACACACACACGTTGTGTGTATGCTCTTTTATTTTTCTGCACACAAACAAATGTTCACATGCATTTACATTAGTTGTGTGCGCTTGCTTAAAAAAACCTCCCTTAAACACATAATAGCTTCCCTGCAGAAAAAGCGAATAGTGATATTGTAGTGATTTACTAGTGACATTGTCAGTAGTACTACTGACCAGGTGTATCCCAGCCAATGTAATTATCTACTGACATTTAACATTAGCTTGTCATTGAAAATCCACCACTAGACTGTAGCAATACTGACTAAGTAGTTCTTTTGGGACCAAATGGAGACATAGGATCCAAAGATTCACTAGTAAATTTTAGGAGATCCGGTCTACAATATCGATATTTCCTCGCTCCATATCAATAGTAAAATTGTAGTGATTTACTAGTGACATTGTCAATAGTACAACTGAATAGGTGTACCGCAGCCAATGTAATTGCCTATTGACATATAACATAGGGTTGTCATTGAAAATCTACCAGTAGACTTTAGCACTATTCATTTACGACCATATGGAGGCATTTGAACTAAAGAATCACTAGTACACTTTAGTGACCCTCGTCTACAATTTAATAAGGGTTGGGCCAACAAACTTAAATACATACATACCTACATACATATGTACGTAAGTTTTTAACATTATTGCATAGCATAATAAAAAAGAAAAACAAACTATTGGCAATATCAACAGATATAAATTAGAACTGTTGTCTCTAACGTATCTCTACTCGCGCATAAAAGGAAAATTGTCGACATTTCAACTAGTGCAATTGTCGCTAGAGAAAAGAGTGTTGACATAGAGACATATGGCACTAGGCTGGCTGGAGGGTTACCACCCTGAAGGAAATGTCGATGGTGAAAATGTGCTGAGTCGCTTTTGACTTTGTCACCAGTACTACTCTCTAATTAATCCCCACACAATACTTTGTGCTATAGACATTTAGCATGTGCTTGTCATTGAAAATCTACTAGTAACACTAAAACAATTGACTAGGTAGTGACTACATAGTTCTTATGGGAACATGGAGACATATCAACCAGACATTTAGTGGTAAATTTCTATACCTTACGTACATACAATTGTATGAATATTGACAAGTTGTTGCAAAAGCCACCAGAAATACACCACATCTGTTTTCTCTCTTTCTTTTATACTGACGAATAGAAGAGAAATTGTAGACAATGTACCTACTACTACAATTTTAGTGTTGACATAGAGACATTTGGCCCCAGTCTGACTGCGGGGCATCTACATCTTACACACACACTCAAACATACAATATGGAAAATAACAAGCATACACGTATCAACACTACTTTGGTGACTGTTTGTTCATAACAAGAAGTCTTGACGACATTGCTTGTTAGCACTCATATACACGCACACAAATGCATCAATCGTGCTTTGCTTATAATGCGACAGCATTTATTATTGGTTTAGCATTCTACAACCACGAGAATATATTTAAAAAACAAGACGTATTTACATTTCAAGACTATTTACGCAGGTCTATAGTATGTATGTATAAGCTTACGGCAAATAAATTGTAAATTTTTACAAATAAGCAACGTTGCCGATTCGCTTGAAGAACATTGATCACTTATTCACATATTTGTGTTGAATTTTTTTTATTTCAAACACACAAATTGTGCATGTTTTATTTGATATTTTTAAATGTATTTTTTTTAATTAGTTATGAAAAAAAGGTCAAACAAAGTCATAATTGCACAACATCAAAAACACGGAATGCAGGCCCTACCTGCTTAAAGGGATGATTTTTAGTACAATATGCACAAGCAATTGTAAAATTATTATAGTTAATCAGGTATTTTTTTGAGTTTCGCTATTAGAAGGATGCATGTTTTGTTGTTTGTTTTTTATGGTAACCATTTTTGGTAAAAATTAGGTCATTGGGAATTTTCTTTTTGAAATGAAGTCCAAATCGCATATGAAGTGCGAAATGCAAAATGTGTTCCTTTATGTATTTTGTTGCTAAGTTCTTTGTTTTTGCTTCTTTTCTTTTCTCTTTCCTCCGGCATCATTAAACGTTTGTAAAAAATATTTTAGTTGTCCTTGAGATGCGCATTCTATTATGATTTATATTCTATGCTTCAGTATAAATGGCTGCAACTTGCTATTTAGGTAACCAGTTGTTGTTTAAGCCTGTGCGCGTGCGTTGCAGTTAAAAATTTAAATATGCCAAAAAAAAACAGTTTAACCCAGGGACCGTAACGGTTATAATTTTTATTTTAAAAATCATTTTTTAATCATTATTTCTTGATTTTTATTTATTCCTCAGATAATAACAGTTACTGTTTGATTTTTATTTTTTTGCTTAACTTTTAAAATGTAGAAAGCGTAATTTTTGCGTTAAAATGAATATTAACCGATTTAAAATTGAATTTATCGCCAGAGTCTTTAAAAAAAACTCTTATATGTTAAATTAAATTTACTTTTTTATTATTTATTCATTTTAAAAATTAAAATTTTTTTGAGCAAAAAAATAAAAATCTAAAAGTAACTGTTATTTTGTGAGGAATAAATAAAAGTCACAAAATAACTCTTATTTTGTGAGGGATAAATAAAAATCAAGAAATAACTGATATTTTCTGAGGAATAAAAAAGTCACAAAATAAGAGTTATTTTGTGAGGAATAAATAAAAATCAAAAAAATAAAAATCATTGCATCTATGGGTAGTTCATGTAACATGGAGTATCTTGGTATATTCCTTGTGCACGTAGCACTTCTCTATTATTGTGATTTTTTCACTTTAAATTTGGAAAATAATCGTTATTTGCGATCCCTGGTTTAACCTGGACAAATTTGTGTCGTACGACGAATCACATTTATTAAAGGTAAATTTCTATGTTTATACATATGTATGTATTTATATAAATAAATATGTATACACTAAGTTAAGAATTTGCAAATCGGCAGCGCTGACACTGTGTAAAAATTTACAATTTATTTGCAGTAAATTTATGTATAGGTATAAAGAACTAATTTCGGCTAAACATATCCAAATCGGCAATTCTCCCAGTCATATGCAGTGTGACCAGATTTTAAAATAATATTAAGCTAAATCACGTTTGAAAAAAAGCTAAAATAAGCTAAAAAGTTACTTTTTAGGCTAAAAAATAAAGCTAAACTTTTTTCCACTTCTTTGATCACTTTTCAATAGTTTCTTATTGCTAAACTAACAAATTTTTTTATTTTTATTTTTTTTTTATTTTTTATTGGCAGTTCTCGTTGTACCTTCATAGTGAACAGAAGTATTAGCGGAATTTCTTTTTACATACTAAACCAAAAAAAACCATACAAAAAAAAAAAAAATATTTGTAGTACATAATATTTGTTGTACATTAACTTTGATAAACAAGCTATTTTTGCTTTGCTAATATTTTTTTTTACATAGACAGTAATAACTAAAACGAAAAAAAAAAACAAAAACAACCGTTAACAAAATAACTTAAAGTGCCCTTGAGGAATACACTTACAAAGTGCCCTTGAGGAATACTTTATATGAGTACCTCGAAAACAAATAATTGCGAAGTGAGTGATAACGGCAGAAATGCCTATCTTACTGTGAGCTCTGATGATCTTAATGATAACAATAAAAATAACAAATTTGATGATAGACTTACTGTGAGTTCTGATGATCTTAATTTAAAAAAAATAAATAAAAAACTTGATGACAGACTTTTTTTAACGGCTAAGCCAATTTTTCGTCAGCGATCAACTTCGCTTTGTCCAATGTCAACTGATTCGTTAACATTACAGTTGCCTACTACTTCGTCATTTAAATCAGCGATATCATCCGATTCATCACTTACCCAATTAGTCACTGAAAATAAAAAAAGCCCAAAACCCAAGGTCCAAATTGGAATGGACCGATATATTATTGTGGGAAAGCGCGGGCGAAGCCCTAATTCTACTAAAATTGCATCTGCTTCAAAGGTATCTAGGGATAACAGCGCATCATCTACTAATCGTTTTCAAATATTGCAAGATGACAACGACACACCTGATATATCCGCGAAAAAAACCTCCAAGCCGCCACCAATATATTTGAGAGAAAAAAATTCAAACGCTCTTATTAAAAAATTAATTTCGGTAATTGGTGAGAATAAATTTCACGTTGTTCCAATAAAACATGGCAATATCGATGAAACGAAAATTCAAATCTATGACGAAACTGATTTCCGCAAAATGGTTGCTGAATTTGAAAAAAGTAAAACAAGCTTCTACACATACCAGCTTAAGAGCGCTAAAGGCATGCAGATCGTATTGAAGGGCACTCGTCCTCCAGGGGTTCAAGGTAAAAAATGTGTCCAATATAATAAATAGAGAAAAGATTCCCCAACCCCTATTTCGTGTTGAACTTGAGCCTAATGATATAAAATTGAAAAAAAATGAGACGCATCCAATTTATAATTTAAAATACCTCTTGTACCGAAAATTCACAGTTGAAGAGCCACATAAGCGTTCAGGTCCTGTACAGTGCCTTAATTGCCAAGAATATGGCCATACAAAAACATACTGCAATTTACCCTCTGTTTGTGTTGTGTGCGGCGAATTACACGGCACCGCTAGCTGCAACAAACCAAAAGATCAAAGTGATAAAAAATGCAGTAATTGTGGAGGTAATCACACCGCTAACTACAGAGGTTGTCGTGTGTACTCTTTGGTAAAGAAGACTATGGTGCAAAAACCTAAATTAGCTCCAGCTCAATCAGCAAACGTTTACTCTGCCACTTTTCAGCAAATGAGCCAACCAGTTACTTCCCGTGTATCGTATGCAGATGCTGCTAAGGCTAGTTCTATTCCGACACAAAAAGTTTCACCGCAAAATAATTCTACAAATACACACTCAAACTTTAATTATAATCGCCTTGAAGCCACTATTGAAAATCTTGTGCAAACTATAAACAATTTTACAACAAATATGACTAGCATGATGCAAGAAATGTTGCGAATGCAGAATACTCTGCTTCAAGCAATACTTAATAAGCCATGAACACGTTAACAATATATTTCTGGAATGCAAACGGCATTCGCCAACATAAAAATGAACTTGAGCACTTCCTCACGGAAAAAAATATTGATATAATGTTGGTCTCTGAGACTCATTTGTCTTCGAGAAGCCTTTTTAAAATTTATGGCTACACCTTATATGATTCAAAGGACCCGAGAGAAAGAGCATGCGGTGGATCAGCAATTTTAATAAAGTCAAGACTCAAGCATTATATTATTGATAACATTTGTGAAGAACATTTACAAGCAACGAATATTTGTATTAAAAAATTTTCCAATAATTTTGTCATATCATCAATTTACTCTCCTCCTAGATTCGCAATTACTGAGCATCAATACGAGGATTTTTACAAATCTCTGGGTCCTTGTTTCGTAGCAGCTGGCGACTATAATGCTAAACACACGTTCTGGGGTTCGCGTCTTATTACACCCAGAGGTCGAGCGTTGTTCAATACAATTTCCAAAATGGGCTTGGATGTCATTTCAAGTGGGGAGCCCACTTATTGGCCTACTGACATACATAAAATTCCGGATGTAATAGACTTTGGCGTTATGAAAAATATCTCTAGGGATTTAATTCAAATTGAAGCTTCTCTAGATCTCTCGTCCGATCACTCTCCCACGATCGTTACAATTTGTAGCCCATTAAGAAGTGATTTACCTCACCCATATGCCAATTTGATAAATCGTGTAAATTGGCTGCGATTTAAAAAATATCTTTAGTCATTGCACGGAAAACATTACACTAAGAACACCTGATGATGTTGAATCTAACATTGCCAATCTTAACGAAAATATTAAGCAGGCTGCTAAACATGCCACTACCTCCTATCCGCAGACTGGGTTTAATAGACTATATTCTACAGATATTGAACGTCTCGTATGTGAAAAAAGAAGAGCTAGAAGGGAATGGCAACAGCACAGATCACCCCAGAATAAAATTAGATTTAAAGAGTGCACTAAACGACTCCAAGAGCTGCTTGCACATGAAAAAACTGCATCTCTTAAAAACTATCTGGAAAATCTTGATGTCACACCAGCATCTGATTACTCTTTATGGCGTGCTGCTAGAAAGCTTAAAACACCCGTTGAGTTTAAACAACCTCTGCGCACATCTACCGGAGGTTGGGCAAGAAGCGATACTAAAAAGGTAACATATTTGCTGCCCATTTAAAATACGTATTTACCCCAAACACATGCACTGGTGTAATTGATTTGCCAAATGTAGTCGCTCTACCCCCTCAACAAATAAAGTTTAAGACGCGTGATGTGCAAAAACTAATTTCTGAACTCAACCCAAAGAAAGCTCCGGGTTTTGATGGAATTAGTAACCAGATGCTAATAAAGTTGCCTCGTATTGCAATTAGAATACTGTTATTTATTTTTAACGCCATTTTACGACTGCAGTATTATCCAAATAGCTGCAAGCTTGCCAAAGTTAAAATGATTCCAAAGCCGGGCAAAGACCTTACCAAGGCTGAGTCATACAGGCCAATAAGTCTCCTATCAACAATGTCAAAGCTTTTCGAAAAACTGCTCATGACAAAATTGTCCCCAATTCTAGTTAATAGTGGGTGCATACCGGACCATCAATTTGGTTTTAGAAGTCAGCATAGCACCATTGAACAAACTCATAGATTGGTCCAATTTATAAGAAGAACATTTGAAGAAAAGAAGTATTGTTCTGCGCTGTTTATCGACGTTTCTCAGGCATTTGATAAAGTGTGGCATGAAGGCCTAATTTTAAAATTAAAAACATACCTGCCAATAAACGTTGTAAGTCTTTTGAAAAGTTACATTACTGCCCGGAAGTTCACTGTTGTGGAAGGAGACTTTATGAGCATGCCTGAAACTAGCTCATCCGGTGTGCCACAGGGGAGTATACTGGGGCCAGTTTTGTATTTGATTTATACTTGTGATATGCCTCTGAGCAGCAATATCCACACTTCCACATTTGCTGATGATACAGCCTGCTTTAGTATGCATGAAAATCCTTACGAGGCATCCCGATATCTTCAAGAACACATTATCCAGCTGGAACTATGGTTAAAATTATGGAGAATTAAGGTAAACGAACAAAAGTGTGTTCAAGTAACATATACATTACGAAGAGATACGTGTTTACCCATTCGGATTAACAATCAAGTTGTCCCTCAACATACTCATGTGAAATATCTTGGTATACACCTTGATCGACGGCTTACTTGGAAACACCACATTGACTCTAAGTTAACCCAAATGAAATTAAAATTAACTCAGGTACATTGGCTGATTGGTAGAAATTCAACCCTCAGTCTAGATTGCAAACTTTTGATATACAAGTCACTTTTGAAACCGATATGGTGCTACGGAATTCAACTATGGTGCACTGCTTCAGCTTCCAATGTCGAGAGAATCCAACGAAGGCAAAATAAAATTTTGCGATTAATAACATCGGCTCCATGGTATATAAAAAACTCAAATATACATCGTGACTTAAATATGCCACTAGTGACTGAAGAAATTGCAAAAAACGCTGGCAAATATTTAACAAAACTCGAGTCACATCCTAATCCGCTTGCTCGTAATATTTTAAACTTTACTGGACACATCCGCCTAAAAAAGAGGGATACAAGGGCTCTTATACTCAACACTCCAGATGGGACTAACTGAAAAATAATTTTTATTTTTTATTTATTTTTTCTTCCTTTTGTTTATCACTACTTAAATATGTATTATTTATAACTATCTCTAAATTTATGTCCGACAGTGGTCGGGCCTAATAATTATATTTTAGATTTAAGATTTGAATACTTATTGTTAGTTCATATAGGAAGATACAATAAATAAATATCATGTATTAAAAAAAAAAAAATAAGAAAATATTTTTTTATTATACTTATAGAATATTTGCTTAATGAAATTATTTATTAATTATTATATTTTAGATTTAAGAAGAAGAACAAAACAAAAACTTCCCCAAAATAATCTTAAAAAGTTTTTAAAAATGTAAAAACATTTATACTAAAATACGAAAGGTTTTTAAGTGAATTAGTGCTATTTAAGATAAAGCATGGATCACACTATCTGCACAATGTACCGAGTTTCGTCAGTTCAGTGAAATAAAGTCATAAGTAAAGATTTTGCTCTAATTTATCGACTACTTGAAATATAAGGACATAATTGCACCACACTGCATTGGTAATAAGCCCATATAGACTTATTACAGAACTAATTGAGTAATAATGCCATTTTGGCTTATTACTTATGACTTTATTGAGGTGGCCCGACGAAAGTCGGTACATAGTGTTATCCAGGCTTAATGCTATTTCAGGTTTTTGTTTTAAGTTAATTGATGCCGCTGAATGAACGTTCAACTCAAGTCAAATAATTTTATACCCAAAAAACTCACAAAGTGTTTTGGCCACTAGTATGAATTTAACTTTTTCCATTGGAATTCTAACCATTCTGCCATTAAATACTATTTTTCTTCTTTCCATTTCTGTTATAAAATTGTCGTATAATTTACATTTTGTATTTCTTGTAAACTATTTTAGAATGCTAAGAAATTATAATTTTTATAAGTTGTTTATGTTTTTAATATATTTTTAGAGAACACGCAATTTAGACTAAAAAAAGGCTAAAAAGGCTAAATGAGTTTTTAAAAAAAGCTAAAAAATAAGCTAAGAGCTAAATGAAAATTTTAAGGCTAAATCTGAAACAAATAAGCTGAATTTAGCTCAAAATAAGCTAATATGGTCACGCTGGTTGTACGTCAAACAACTACGAACGCCTGCAGCTAAAAATAAATAAATTCAGTAAAGTGCGACTTTGACTCGCGCACGAAGGGTTCCGTACGTTGGGCTTTGAGCATTTTTTAATACAGTGTTTTTTACGTTTTTTCAGCTGAAATAGTGTTTTTTTTATTATTTTTCTCTTTTTTCTCGTTTTAACGATTTTTTAAATATTGGCGATTTTTTTTATTTTGCCGATTTTTTTTTTTCATTTTGACAATTTTTTTCATTTTGGCGATTTTTTTTTCATTTTGGCGGTTTTTTTCATTTTGGCGATTTTGTTTTTCATTTTGGCGATTTTTTCATTTAGGCAATTTTTTTTCATTTTGGCGATTTTTTCATTTTGGCGATTTTTTCGGTTTTTCGCGATTTATTTTCGATTTAGAAATTTTTTTTAATTTGGTGCTTTTTTTCGTTTTGGCGATTTTTTTTTATTTTAACGATTTTTTTTCGGTTTGGCGATTTTATAATTTTGAGATTTTTTTGTTTTACCGTTTTTGAAAATTTCAGGAAGTTTGCTCTTACGGTTTCCAAGATACAGCAAGTTTTCAAAATTACATAGTCGAAATTACATTAACTGATGGTACACCCTTTAATTAAATTTTTTTAAATTTTAGTGTTAGTTGTTGTAGTCTGTATAAAAATACACGAACTTTACAAATTTCAAGTGCATATACATACAATTGTATGTATATTACATGGGATTTTAACATTTTTTGTTGCTCGTTTTGGCACACCCTTTAATTTCCAACTCTCATGTATTTGTTGTTGTAGCGGCCAAGGGTCCCATGTAATATACATACATACAATTGTATGTATATTACATGGGATTTTAAAATTTTTCGTTGCTCGTTTTGGCACACCCTTTAATTTCCAACTCTCATGTATTTGTTGTTGTAGCGGCCAAGGGTCCCATGTAATATACATACATACATACAATTGTATGTATATTACATGGGATTTTAAAATTTTTCGTTGCTCGTTTTGGCACACCCTTTAATTTCCAACTCTCATGTATTTGTTGTTGTAGCGGCCAAGGGTCCCATGTAATATACATACATACAATTGTATGTATATTACATGGGATTTTAACATTTTTCGTTGCTCGTTTTGGCACACCCTTTAATTTCCAACTCTCATGTATTTGTTGTTGTAGCGGCCAAGGGTCTACACACTGTGTCCAAATTTCAGGTCCGTAGCTCTTACGGTTCTCGAGAAAATACCCTGTGACGGACAGACGGACAGACGCACAGTGGTTCCTTTTTGGGGTTTGCGTAGCTAAAATCTGTAACTTTTGATTTAGAAAACATTTTTGAGTTTTGTAAAAAACCGATTGCAGACAAGAAATCAAGGATTACTACGACATATCAACATTGAAAATCGCACAGTGGGGTACATTGTAAACAAATTTCCAAAGTTGATTTTTTATTTTTTTTTTGATTTCCAAGAAAACAGAAATTTAAATTTTTTTGTTTTTATGTTTTTTTGAGTGGTTTTGATGGAATTGTTCATAATGCGCAAAAAAAATTTAATTTTTTTTGTCTTGCAAATATTAGCTTTTTTGAGATTTTTTTGAGATTAAAATTTAAAAATTATTTTTTTTTATTTTTATTTCCAAGTAATACTTGTTTTATTTCTAATAATTCTTTATGATAACATTTGACATTTAAAACAAAAAATAAAAACAAATTTTGTTTAATTTTATTGAAAAAACTTAAAAAAAATCATATTCCGAAATGTAGTAGTTAAAGTATTTTGTAAATATTTTGCTGGCTAGCAGGTATTAGCAGCTAAAATTTTTAAGACAAATAAGTGAAACATATAGCAATATACCTGTGCTAATATCTAAGTGGAGGGGAGTGGCGGCAAAATTGTAGGTCCACCTTAAAATCTAATTCTTAAAATTTAAAGATAGATCTAAAAATTGGTTGAAATTTTTTTTTTATTAAACCACATTGATAAAAAATTAATAAAATTTTATTTGCAATAAAATCACCTTTTCAAAAATATATAATATGTAAGTGTGACTCTTATACTTTTAAAGTTATAGGTCTTCAAAACTTTAGTTGTTATAAGTCAACTTTTTTGATTACGCATATATAGCTACTTTATGCAAGAATATTTCCTAAAGAAAAATAAAATCTATTGATGAACGTAGTAAAATATGTACATTTGGACATATTTTTATTGAAAAAACAGAAAAAACATTACGTCTCAAACACTTAAAATTTTGAATTTATCTACGCTCTTACACTAGCAGGAACCATTGTGAGACGGCCAGACGGACAGCGTAGCGAAAACAATAGGGTTCCTTTTTCACCTTTGGTGTACGGAACCCTAAAAACACTCAAAATACAAATATACATACACGCATTAATTTTAAACCAAATACGTACAGTATAGAAAGTTCATATTCGTACACTATGAAAAAAATACTCTTGTAATTAAGTAATCTTATTATATACCTAGTTGTAGAATTAAATTTTGAACGTCGCCTCAATTGAAAAACCTTATTATTCGCATTCATTAAGTGAACAACGACACTCATATGTGTACATACAGACCAAAGTTGCCATAATAAAATAAAAAAAATCCCGGGAATTCCCACACTAATTTCCCGGAAATGTGTGAAATCCCGGGAAATCCCGTATGAAAAACACTAGTATTCATACACCGTTAATGTATTCGCCCAGAAGAACAACCTGGAATATATGTATGTAGGCAATTGGCCAAAATATGCATTAGTAGGTAAAAGAGTTAAAAATGTTTATGTGTTTTTACTAAAACAACGCCAAAAATCAGAAAATGAGTTCAAACTTTTAACATGATTCCACAATCATTTTTCCATTGGAACATCCCGAAAATCCCTTTCATTTGATAGCCATATCATATAAGTGATAAAAAAAAACTGGTTCGCCGCTTTGGGCGGTTACCAAATATTTTTTTGGCTACAGAATCTCCACATGTTGATCCCGTCGTAGTAGTTGTATCCTACATATATACATAAGTACATACTACTGATGCAACTAATGTCAATTTTTGATATGCACGAATACGAATACGAATATTTGAAACGATATTCGCGAAAGAGATACTCGTGAAAGAGAACTTCATACTCCTGTTGGCATGCTTTAAAGTTAACAAAAAAAACTACCCACAATTTTAATGATCTTGATTAAATAATATTTGAATATTTTATCCATTTATTTATATTTCGTTTAGGATTTATGCATGTATTTATTTATTATTTTTTTTTTGGAAACATATTAGTTAGATACTGCCCGTTCTATGACCATTAAAATTGTGAAATTTGGGTAATTAAAGTCGAAATTTTGTAATTTATGGGCTAAAATTTACATATTATGGTAATTAGTGTCAATGGTGTGAAGTGACGAGGTTTTCCATAACCCTTTTTTGTTTGTATATAGATAAGGATAGTTTGATGTTGGTCCGTCGATGTGTTTTTGTTTTAATTTTATGGTTTGATGTCGGTCCGTCGATGTGTTTTTGTTTTAATTTTATTGTTTGATGTCCGTCTGTTGCTGTTTATAGTTAATTATGTAGGCACGCAGGTGCGCTTGTTTGTACGTAGTATGTTTTTTCGTTTGTTAAGCGGTTGCAGTAGCTGTATGATTTTATATTGTGAGTGCATGTGAGGATAGAGAAAATGTTGCTTTAGTTCAGTGTCCCGCAGCGTTGCCATATATATTTTTTAAAAAACTTGCTAAATCTAAAAAAAAACTTTTTTTCCAAAACAAAAACTTTTTTCTACAAAAGTACCAAAATTTTAAAAGAAAACAGCTGATCGATATTGTTATGTGAAAAGTAATGAAAATGGTTAGGCTAACTGACCCTTTAGACACTGTTGCAGTAATAAGGGAGTGAGAAAATATAAGATCGTTTTATTGCATACAAACATCACTTAATATTTTCATTCAATATACTGCAAAAGTTCAATTATGGACATATTTATAAAAAAAACTTGAAAAAACTTTATATTTTCAAAAAACTTGTTGGCATCTCAAAAAACTTCCAAAAAAAGGGAAAACTTGACAAATGGTAACGCTGGTGTCCCGCAAAATAAAATATGTTTGTAGTGGTGAGAAAAATGAGAGTAAAATAAATTTACACTTGAAGAGAACATTTTTGTAATTTAAGATACATGCTGTGGTTATTCATTGTTTGAATATTTTTTGTAAATAAGCAATTTAATAAAAACTTAAGTAAAAAGTAAAAAATAATAGTCCATTCAACAATGTAGTCTACAAATTCCAAATTAAATTTATTCGCAGCGCTGTGAAAGCATTAAAATGCCTTTTTAAACTATCTTCCGCATGATTTAGTGTATCAAAGCATAAAATGCATTGCATATTGCTAAAAGCATTTTTTTATCACAAAATATTTTTGAACTTACATAATTTTTTTATTTTTTGCTGTAGAAATTTATTAAATTTGAACTTAAATTTCGTTCCGTGTGCTCAAAAAAACTAAACAAAAAACCAGGAAAAAATTTATACATGCGTGCTCAACTTCATTCGTCGCTTCCTCAGTGACGACTAAATGAAAGAGCATAAGCATGTATGTGATTTTCATCTGCACAATTGTGCTATGGCTTGCGGGTAACTGCTTTAGTTTTTTGTATTATTCTTTTGTTTGTACGTAGTATGGGTTTTCGTTTGTTAACAGTGCTGCCACAACAAAAAAATTTTTACAACCAAAATTCGCCTTAAAAGTTACCAAATGAGAAAAAAAATAACCAAATTTCAATATGTAGTATTTTTATTAGTAGAGTGGTAATGGGGGCGTATGACATGTTTTGGGAATTCAAAACTGGGAAAAATCAAAAAGGGTGGCAACCCTGTTACAAATGGGGG
Organism: Tachina lurida; assembly: GCA_944452675.1. Lineage (NCBI taxonomy): Eukaryota > Metazoa > Arthropoda > Insecta > Diptera > Tachinidae > Tachina > Tachina lurida. The sequence continues at coordinate 68,823,560 of OX101756.1, read as the reverse complement.
GATTTTGGGATTTTTTTCTGAGATTTTCTTGACTATGTGTGTGTGTATGTGTGTGTGTGTGTGAGTTGGATTTTATGTTTATGTACATATGTACACTTGTGTGTACAGCTTTTGTTGTTATTGTATAGAAGAGTTGTGCTTACAGTGTATGGATGTATGTATGTGCGCGCGTGTGTGTGTGTGTGTGTATGAGTATGCGTTTTTGTATTTACTTGTATGTTTGATGGTGTCCAATACTTTTGTTGTAGTAGCAGACAATCATTATACCCAGTAGGAAATGTCGATGGTGAAAATGTGCTGACTAGCTTTTGACTAGTCACCAGTACTACTCTATAATTATTCCCCATACGAGTACAATACTTTGAAACCCTACTAATAAAAATAGAATTCACTAGGTAGTGACTACGTAGTTCTTATGGGGTTATGAAACATACCAACCAGACAGTTAGTTAATGGTACATTTCTATAATTTACGTACATAAAAACGTATATATAGTGACAAATTATTGACAATTCCACCTCTGCTTCTTTTATACTGACGGATAGTAGAAAAATTATTATACCAAAGTTGTAACTAGAATTTTAGTGTTGACACAAATACACTGGCTCCCAGTCTGACTACAAGGTAGTTACAAGGGATCTGTGTATTTGTGTGTGTGTAGTGATTGTTATTTGATAGACTTTGAGTTGCTGTTTTGAGTTATCGTTGGTATGCTTATTTAGGGTTATTGTATTGCATTTATGTTTGCGATCTCTGGGGAAATAATCTAATAGTTACAGAGAGTGGCAACCCTGTTGTGAATGGAAGTAGGTAGGGAATGTATTTGGTAATGTATGTATATGTTGTTGTATTAATGTATGTGATCATATTTTGTTTTTTTTTTTTTTGTTTTGAAGAATATCATTGCTTGTGTGTTTTATTTGGCCTTCTAGAGTTTTTCATACATATTTACAAATGAATGTGTATATGTTTTCTAGGCTATTGACGTTGCTATTCTTATGGAGATAGAAAATATTGTGTTGACATATGGTTTATATGTACAAGTGAATTTCAGATGTTAAATATTTTGAATCAAATCAGGTTGATAAGCAGATTTTTTGAATAGGGGTAATGATATTTTTATTTCAGTATATTTTAATTTAATGTAACAATTATAGGAAATAGCTTTTGGAGACATACACCAAAACTTATAGAAGCATCTACTTTTACGTGTCCTGATTTTTCTCATACCTTTGTATTACAAACTGATGCTAGAGATTTGGTTCTGGGTGTTGCTGTGTATATGAATTTCACCCTATATCGTAATACCAACAGAGAATTGTGGGAATGTGTGTGTGTGTGTGTGTGTGGGTGTGTGTATGAATTTCACCATATATCGTAATACCAACAGAGAATTGTGGAAATGTGTATGTGTGTGTGTGTGTGTGAATTTCACCATATATCGTAATACCAACAGAGAATTGCGGAAATGTGAATGTGTGTGTGTGTGTATGAATTTAATCATATGTCGTAATAAATTAGAATTTATGACTACTACGCGATTCTCATATAAAGTATATAAGTAGAATAATGTAGATTGTCATCAGTCTGCTTTGATATCTCAACAAGTGACAACCTATTTTCCCAATCAAAATTTCGCAAGTGTTTAAAATCCAAAAACTATAAAAGTGCTAGAACTAATTACTATTTGTTAAACAAGTTTCTAGTGTATAAAAAATAATTAAATAAATTGTTTATAACTAAAATAAATTGTTAATAAATAAAATAATTAAATAAATTATTTATAAATAAAATAATTACATTATTTATTAAAAAATATATAAAATGAATACTAAAAGTTGTGCAATCTGCAATAAAGTCTTTATGACTCAAACAAAACTAAATCAGCATATGGAAACGCACTCATATGGAACTAGTAAGCTTGATCTTCAAAACAAATATTGTGAGGATTGTGATGAGATGTTCCCATCAAATGGTTACATGGCTCATGACAAAACCACAAAACACAAAAACAGTTGCCACCAAGAACAGATTGGAGATTTTCTCATTAAAAGAGCAAGCAACTTCAATGGGAGGATCGAGACATATATCCTCCTCAACAAAAATGAGGGTGTTATGTTTCCGGAGGAGTTTCTGAAATCTGCCAAGAGCTCTATACTACAACAGCTAATTGAATGTAGTAGGATACATACTACATTTAAATTTAATATGGAGCTCATATGCGATTATATGAAGACGGTGAATGATCAGATGAATGTTTCCCAACTCGTACATATTTCAAAAATGATGTTGGTGACTTTGTCTGATGACATAGAGGATATGTACAAGAAACAGGCCGAGGAGCTAAGAGCTAAAATGGAAGAATTTCAAGAGAGGGATAGCGGATGGACCTTGATTTCAATAAATTCCCTTGAAGTTAATATAAACAAGGCGTCCATAGTAAGAGGATCGAGCTTTATCCCTCTCCCAAAAAATATTGCAGCAAAACAAGCATGCATAAATATCGAAAACAATGATATTTATTGCTTTAAATGGTGTATCATTGCGGCTTTGAACACAAATAGCACTTTAGATCGAAGACAACAGAAAAACTATAGAAATTACAATATAACAAACATTTCTGCTGAGAATATTAATATAGGGGCAGTTGTATTAAATTTTGAAGGCCTAGAGTTTCCACTACCATTGAAGCAGATTAAACAATTCGAACGTCAAAATAATATGAGCATCAATGTATTTGGTCACAATGGAACATCGCTTATAGGACCATACTATATAACAAAAGGAGAACAACATGTTCATATTAATCTGTTATTGCTCCAGTCCGATGAAAACTTCCACTATGTGCTCATCACGGATATATAAAAGTAAGTTTAATTTGTGCATTTATGCAAAATGTGTTTTCATCTCTATTTAAATAGTTACTTCTTATTGTTATATTTATTTATTTCTTATTGGTATTTTCTATATTTTCTTCAGACTTCTTCGTTCCAACATAACATCACACAAAAGTAAGATACATATTTGCAACACCTGCTTATTTTATACGCATGATGATTATGTGTATAATCACCACAAAAATGTTTGTGGGAAAAAAGTCATCAGAATGCCCGAAGATGAAACTATCATCAAGTTTCAAAACTACTACAAACAGTTAGATGTACCATTTGTAATCTACGCAGACTTCGAGTCTATTTTGGAAAAGGTTGATGATCCCGTAAATAAAAGCACTAAAAATGTACAGAAACATCATGCTTGTGCTTTCGCTTATTTTATTAATTGTAGCTTTAAAATAGAAAATAATTTATATAGACACTATTTTGGTGAAGATTCGGCGAACATATTTATCAAAAAAATAGTTGAAGATTGTACAGACATTTATCTAAATTATTTACTTAAAGTTAAGAAAATGTTCATGACCCCAATAGAAATAGCTCAATATAATAATGCACAAAATTGTCATATTTGTAAGAAAATATTAAATAATGATAAAGTTAGAGATCATTGTCATCTTACGGGTAATTATCGTGGGGCAGCTCATAGCGACTGTAATTTGAATTATAAAACACCTGATTTTATACCAGTTATCTTGCATAATCTTTCTGCATACGATATGCACTTATTTTTCAAAGAACTTTCTACTATAAAAAATTCCACAATAAAAGTGATTCCCCAGAACACAGAGCGTTAAATTTCTCTTTCAATTTTCATCAGATTGAATGCAAAACATGGATTTCAAATAAGATTTATAGACTCGTTTAGATTTATGGCTTCGATTTAAGATACCTTAGCGAAAAATCTTGATAGCAATGATTTTAATACTATTCGATCATATTTCGTTGATGAAGCTCATTTCAACTTGATTAGAAGAAAGGGTGTATTTCCGTACTCTTACATGGATTCCATGACTAAGTTTAAGGAAATTAGACTCCCTAATAGAGAAGAGTTCTTCAATATTCTAACAAATGAAGAATGTGATGTAGTCGAGTATGAACATGCTCAAAAAATATGGAGAGAGTTTAACTGTAAAACCCTCCTTGACTACACTGAACTCTATTTAAAGACAGATGTCCTTCTTTTAACCGACGTGTTTGAAAATTTTAGGAAAATTTTTAGAGATATATACGATTTGGACCCCTGCCACTATTATACACCACCAGGTTTATCTTGGGATGCAATGTTGAAAACCACCGAAGTTTCACTCGAGCTGTTCACTGATTCCGAAATGTATATGTTTATGCAAAACGGAATAAGAGGTGGACTAGTTCAATGCTCGCAAAGATATTCGAAGGCGAATAATAAGTATTTAGAAGATCTTGATGCATCAAAACCATCGGAATTTCTTGTATATTTAGACGCTAACAATTTGTATGGTTGGACGATGTCGGAATATCTTCCTTGCGGTGAATTTGAGTGGGTATGTGATACTGATTTTGATGTTAAAAAAATTTCTGATACTGCAGAGTATGGATACATTTTGGAAGTGGATATAGACTATCCCGATTCAGTGCATGATCTACATAATGATTTGCCATTTTGTCCTCAAAATAAGCCCGTGGGGGATCCAAAATCAAAAAATTAGTTGCAGACTTACACTCAAAAACAAATTACACCATACACTATAGAGTTTTAAAACAAGCCATTTCAAATGGCCTTATCTTAAAATAAATCCATAGAATACTCAGATTTAAGCAATCTTCTTGGCTAAAAAAATATATTGACTTAAACACATTTCATAGGACAAAAGCTAAAAATAATTTTGAAAAAGATTTCTTTAAACTTTTAAACAATGCTGTTTACGGGAAGACAATGGAAAACATTGAAAAACGTAGGGACATTAGAATTACTTCATCTTGGGAAACAACAAACAGGAATCATTTGGGGCTCAGAGCATTAATTGCGAAACCAAATTTTATACAGTTAACAAAATTTTCTGACGATATGTATGCGGTAGAGTTAGAAAAAATGGAACCACTATATGATAAGCCTATATATGTTGGTTTCACAGTACTGGAGTTATCCAAGTGGAGAATGTATGACTTCCATTATGGATTCATGAAGCCTTAATTTGGAGAGAACATTTCTCTCAACTCATTTATTTATTCAATTAAAACTGAAGATTTTTACGATGACATCCGTAATGATATTAGTTTGAATTTTGATACGTCAGAATATCCTATAGATAACCAATTTCGTTTACCGCTACTCAATAAGAAGGTTTTGGGAATGATGAAAGATGAAAACAATGGGGATATAATGACAGAGTTTGTTGGTTTAAGAGCAAAAATTTATTCTCTGTCAACTCTTCGCTCGGAAGCTGTTAAAAAATATAAAGGGGTCAAAAAGTCTGTAATTAAAAAGTTGTCCATTAATGATTACAAAAGTTGCTTATTTGAATCCAAAATTATCTCGGATGAAATGTTTTTGTTTAGATCTAAAACCCATCAACTATATACCCAAAAACTACATAAAATAGCACTTAGCTTTTCTGATGATAAGAGAAATATAATGAAAGATAAAATTAAAACGCGCGCTTGGGGACATTACATAGATCGAAACAATGAAACAATGGATGTAGAATAGAATGCTTCCTACTAAATTACATGTAAGATGACAAAGACAATTTAATTTTGTACTATTTGTTAATGTATTTCTTTAATTATTTATTATTTACTTATTTGCTTATTATTTAATTTATTTATTATTTCTTTAATTATTTATTAATTTAGTTATTATTTACTTATTTGTTTATTAATTAATTTATGTATTTATTATTTATTTATTTGTTTATTAATTTATTTCTTTATTTATTTATTAATTTATTTATTGTTTATATATTTGTTTATGAATTTATCTATTAATTTTAGTATTTTATTCACACAAAAACATGTAAAAATTGAGTTGTTTTAAACTTTTATCTTTTTACCTACACCTAAATTATTTGTAAATTAAAATCAAATATTCGATTAATGATCTTTTTTTTATATCTATATATTTTTATTTATACATAGAGTTAAATTTGTATTAGTACTAAGATTTTTAAGAAAAATGTTTTATAAAGTATTGAAAAAATATTAAAATATGTAAATGGGTTTTATTTCAGCTTAAATTTACTAAATATAAATTGTAACTACAAATGTCTACATTTTTATATTTTGTTTCTCTATTGGCTTTACTTCGCTATATCAAAAATTTTTTCTTTTTTGTTTTCATATCGTTTAAACATGCAGTCTTGTTATCTTTGAGAGGTCCTACACAAGAGGAATTGAATTTCACAATATTATGAAATTACATTAAATTTCATTAAATATTTTCTTGTCATCACCAACAAATTTTCTCATCCATGTTTAATAACAGCAAATAAGAGGTATCAGCTATTAGATTAGGTATCAGCTATCAGATCAGCTTATCAGGAGCTGGTCTGGTTTTCAGATCAGCTTTTCAGGACCTGGTCTGGTTTTCAGATCAGCTTATCAGGACCTGGTCTGGTTTTTAGATCAGCTTTTCAGGACCTGGTCTGGTTTTCAGATCAGCTTTTCAGGACCTGGTCTGGTTTTCAGATCAGCTTATCAGGACCTGGTCTGGTTTTCAGATCAGGTTATCAGGACCTGGTCTGGTTTTTAGATCAGGTTATCAGGATCTGGTCTGGTTTTCAGATCAACCTATCAGGTAGCTGGTCAGGTTTTCAGATCAGGTTATCTGATTCAGAATGAGTTATCAGTTTACAAGTAGCTAGTCATTTATAACATTTATATGAATGAAGTTTCAGGTCAGATGAAATGACTAAAGTCAATCTTTAATGAGCAGTAATTTATATAGTTATAAAATAGTCAAATTGTTTTCTATAACGAACATTATTTAATTTATCATCAAAAATTCATATATATCCTTCCAACACTATACAAATTTATTGAAACTATTCAAAATTCATATTACTGACAACATAATCCCTATAGACGAGCTTAATATTTTTCTCATCTTGCTTAAACATTATAATAACATTTTCATTGTCTCTTGTTAAATGCTTACAGCCGTATTCATAAAAATTTTAAACAGCATTTTGGATGTTGTTTAACCAAAATTCCCTAAAATTGTATTCATAATAGAATTTTAGCTTAAAAAACGTTTTTTTATTTAAACCTTGTGTAGATCACCAAATCTTAGAAATTAACTGCACCCATACTTAAAATAATTTTGAGTTGACATCGTTGTAATTTTGCTTCATGTTTATTTACATTTTTAACTTTGCCTATATGTATGTATGTATTTAATGTTAAAAAGAATTATGTTATAAGTTGGGCACAAGTAGAATGAGTCATCATTCATTGAAATTCTTTCAGCTTCATTACGAGAAAAAAATAAATGTATAATATACTATTCTTTGAATTATGAAATTAACTTCTTCAGATATTCATATTTGACTTGATATAGATAATTTTAGTATAAATATATGTTTTTAAACTTGAGATAGTAGTAGTGAACTGCCACTCCGGCGTAGATTAAAATTTTAAAATCCGACAAAGGACCCCCACAAATTATTACAAACCCCCCAATTCCCTGACAGACTCGAATTCCCATAGACAGACATTCATCAACAAATTTTTCGTCGGCTTTAGAAACATTTTATTTTCACGTTTTTCCCGTCGTGAAAAATGAATTTCATGATTTTCCGTTGGCATTAGGAAAAATCATGTTCATGATTTTCCCATCGGCACTAGGAAAAATCATTTTCATGATTTTCCCGTCGGCATTACAAAAATATTTATTTCCACGTTTTTCCCGTCAGATTTACATATATATTAATTTTCTCACGTTTTCACCGTCCACCTTACGAAAAATCATTTTCACATAAAACGGACTTATTGAACCACCCTCGTATGTATTAAACAAACAAACCCCCTTATGTAAACAAAAAATTCCTTATGTAAACAAAAAGTTGGACGGACTTATTGATCCACCCTCGTAGGTATCAAATTTCACAAATTTCCAAGAATTTTAAAATTTTAATTACCCAAATTTCAAATTTTAATTGCGGTGGGAGTGGGAGTTCCTTACTACTATCTCAAGTTTAAAAACATATATTTATACTAAAATTATCTATATCAACTCAAATATGAATATCTGAAGAAGTTAATTTCATAATTCAAAGAATAGTATATTATACATTTATTTTTTTCTCGTAATGAAGCTGAAAGAATTTCAAGTATGATATTTGCTTATGCTGCATGTGAAAAGCAGAATAATATACATACATATGTACGTGTATATTTTTGTATGGGGCGACAGAAGAATGATGACTCATTCTACTTGTGCCCAACTTATAACATAATTCTTTTTAACATTAAATACATACATACATACATACATATAGGCAAAGTTAAAAATGCAAATAAACATGAAGCAAAATTACAACGATGTCAACTCAAAATTATTTTAAGTATGGGTGCAGTTAATTTTTAAGATTTGGTGATCTACACAAGGTTTAAATAAAAAAACGTTTTTTAAGCTAAAATTCTATTATGAATACAATTTTAGGGAATTTTGGTTAAACAACATCCAAAATGCTGTTTAAAATTTTTATGAATACGGCTGTAAGCATTTAACAAGAGACAATGAAAATGTTATTATAATGTTTAAGCAAGATGAGAAAAATATTAAGCTCGTCTATAGGGATTATGTTGTCAGTAAAATGAATTTTGAAAAGTTTCAATAAATTTGTATAGTGTTGGAAGGATATATATGAATTTTTGATGATAAATTAAATGATGTTCGTTATAGAAAACAATTTGACTATTTTATAACTATATAAATTACTGCTCATTAAAGATTGACTTTAGTCATTTCATCTGACCTGAAACTTCATTCATATAAATGTTATAAATGACTAGCTACTTGTAAACTGATAACTCATTCTGAATCAGATAACCTGATCTGAAAACCTGACCAGCTACCTGATAGGTTGATCTGAAAACCAGACCAGGTCCTGATAACCTGATCTAAAAACCAGACCAGGTCCTAATAACCTGATCAGGTCCTGATAAGCTGATCTGAAAACCAGACCAGGTCCTGAAAAGCTGATCTGAAAACCAGACCAGGTCCTGAAAAGCTGATCTGAAAACCAGACCAGGTCCTGATAAGCTGATCTGAAAACCAGAGCAGGTCCTGAAAAGCTGAGCTGAAAACCAGACCAGCTCCTGATAAGCTGATCTGATAGCTGATACCTAATCTAATAGCTGATACCTCTTATTTGCTGTTATTAAACATGGATGAGAAAATTTTAAAACAGTTGGTGTTGACAAGAAAATATCTAATGAAATTTAATGTAATTTCATAATATTGTGAAATTCAATTCCTCTTGTGTAGGACCTCTCAAAGATAACAAGACTGCATGTTTAAGCGATATGAAAACAAAAAAGAAAAAATTTTTGATCTAGCGAAGTAAAGCCAATAGAGAAACAAAATATAAAAATGTAGACATTTGTAGTTACGATTTATATTTAGTAAATTTAAGCTGAAATAAAACCCATTTACATATTTTGATATTTTTTCAATATTTTATTTAACATTTTTCTTAAAAATCTACTAGTAGTACTAATACAAATTTAATTCTATGTATAAATAAAAATATATAGATATAAAAAAAAGATCATTAATCGAATATTTGATTTTAATTTACAAATAATTTAGGTGTAGGTAAAAAGATAAAAGTTTAAAACAACTCAATTTTTACATGTTTTTGTGTGAATAAAATACTAAAATTAATAGATAAATTCATAAACAAATATATAAACAATTAATAAATTAATAAATAAATTAATAAATAAATAAAGAAATAAATTAATAAACAAATAAATAAATAATAAATACATAAATTAATTAATAAACAAATAAGTAAATAATAACTAAATTAATAAATAATTAAAGAAATAATATATACATTAAATAATAAGCAAATAAGTAAATAATAAATAATTAAAGAAATACATTAACAAATAGTACAAAATTAAATTGTCTTTGTCATCTTACATGTAATTTAGTAGGAAGCATTCTATTCTACATCCATTGTTTCATTGTTTCGGTCTATGTAATGTCCCCAAGCGCGCGTTTTAATTTTATCTTTCATTATATTTCTCTTATCATCAGAAAAGCTAAGTGCTATTTTATGTAGTTTTTGGGTATATAGTTGATGTGTTTTAGATCTAAACAAAAACATTTCATCCGAGATAATTTTGGATTCAAATAAGCAACTTTTGTAATCATTAATGGACAACTTTTTAATTACAGACTTTTTGACCCCTTTAGTTTTTTTAACAGCTTCCGAGCGAAGAGTTGACAGAGAATAAATTTTTGCTCTTAAACCAACAAACTCTGTCATTATATCCCCATTGTTTTCATCTTTCATCATTCCCAAAACCTTCTTATTGAGTAGCGGTAAACGAAATTGGTTATCTATAGGATATTCTGACGTATCAAAATTCAAACTAATATCATTACGGATGTCATCGTAAAAATCATCAGTTTTAATTGAATAAATAAATGAGTCAGTATCCATATAGTTGAGAGAAATGTTCTCTCCAAATTTAGGCTTCATGAAACCATAATGGAAGTCATACATTCCCCACTTGGATAACTCCAGTACTGTGAAACCAACATATATAGGTTTATCATATAGTGGTTCCATTTTTTCTAACTCTACCGCATACATATCATCAGAAAATTTTGTCAACTGCTTAAAATTTGGTTTCGCAATTAATGCTCTCAGACCCAAATGATTCCTGTTTGTTGTTTCCCAAGATGAAGTAATTCTAATGTCCCTACGTTTTTCAATGTTTTCCATTGTCTTCCCGTAAACAGCATTGTTTAAAAGTTTAAAGAAATCTTTTTCAAAATTATTTTTAGCTTTTGTCCAATGAAATGTGTTTAAGTCAATATATTTTTTTAGCCAAGCGGATTGCTTAAATCTGAGTATTCTATGGATTTGTTTTAGGATGAGGCCATTTGAAATGGCTTGTTTTAAAACTCTATAGTGTATGGTGTAATTTGTTTTTGAGTGTAAGTCTGCAACTAATTTTTTGATTTTGGATCCCCCACGGGCTTATTTTGAGGACAAAATGGCAAATCATTATGTAGATCATGCACTGAATCGGGATAGTCTATATCCACTTCCAAAATGTACCCATACTCTGCAGTATCAGAAATTTTTTTAACATCAAAATCAGTATCACATACCCACTCAAATTCACCGCAAGGAAGATATTCCGACATCACCCATCCATACAAATTGTTAGCGTCTAAATAGGCGAGAAATTCTGAGGGCTTTTCTTTGTCGAAATCTTGCAAATATTTATTGTTTGCTTTCGAATATCTTTGACTACACTGTACTATCCCCCCACGTATACCTTTTTTCATAAAATTGTACATGTCTATATCTGTCAATAATTCTAATTAAATTTTTGTATATTTGAGCATTGCATCCCAGGAAAGGCCAGGTGCTGTATAATACTGGCAAGGATCGAGCTCATAAATACCCTTACAAACTTTTCTAAAGTTCTCGAAAATGTCTGTCAGTAAGAGGACGTCTGTTTTTAAGTAAAGTTCCATGTAATCTTTCATTGTTTCACAACCAAAAGTATTCCATACCTCTACAGCATGTGAGTATTCCTCTAAAGAGCACTCTTTATTATTCAACTTATTAAAAAAATCACTGCGTGAAGGCAGCTGGCATTCATCTAATTTTTGGAATGAATTTAGGTACTCATACGGGAAAATACCTTTTTTCTTAATAAGCTGAAATTCTTTTTCTGACTGAAATAAGGACCTTATAGTGCTGAAATCATTATCCGACAAATTGCAGGCTAATGATTCCAAACTCTCAGCCATAAAGCGTATAGTATCAAGAAATCTTATTTCAAGCTTATGGCCATCACTCATTTCTGTGAATTGGGAGAGGGATATATAAAGTTCCTTATTGAGAGGGAGTACTTTCAGTTGCAATGAAATTTCACCTAATTCTTTAATGAAAAGATGTGAGTCATAATTTGAATAATTGTGGAAGTAAACTGGTATAAAATGAGGTGTTTTATAATTCAAATTACAGTCGCTATGAGCTGCCCCACGATAATTACCCGTAAGATAACAATGATCTCTAACTTTATCATTATTTAATATTTTCTTACAAATATGACAATTTTGTGCATTATTATATTGAGCTATTTCTATTGGGGTCATGAACATTTTCTTAACTTTAAGTAAATAATTTAGATTAATGTCTGTACAATCTTCAACTATTTTTTTGATAAATATGTTCGCCGAATCTTCACCAAAATAGTGTCTATATAAATTATTTTCTATCGTATGCAGATGCTGCTAAGGCTAGTTCTATTCCGACACAAAATGTTTCACCGCAAAATAATTCTGCAAATACACACTCAAACTTTAATTATAATCGCCTTGAAGCCACTATTGAAAATCTTGTGCAAACTATAAACAATTTTACAACAAATATGACTAGCATGATGCAAGAAATGTTGCGAATGCAGAATACTCTGCTTCAAGCAATACTTAATAAGCCATGAACACGTTAACAATATGTTTCTGGAACGCAAACGGCATTCGCCAACATAAAAATGAACTTGAGCACTTCCTCACGGAAAAAAATATTGATATAATGTTGGTCTCTGAGACTCATTTGACTTCGAGAAGCCTTTTTAAAATTTATGGCTACACCTTATATGATTCAAAGGACCCGAGAGGAAGAGCATGCGGTGGATCAGCAATTTTAATAAAGTCAAGACTCAAGCATTATATTATTGATAACATTTGTGAAGAACATTTACAAGCAACGAATATTTGTATTGAAAATTTTTCCAATAATTTTGTCATATCATCAATTTACTCTCCTCCTAGATTCGCAATTACTGAGCATCAATACGAGGATTTTTACAAATCTCTGGGTCCTTGTTCCGTAGCAGCTGGCGACTATAATGCTAAACACACGTTCTGGGGTTCGCGTCTTATTACACCCAGAGGTCGAGCGTTGTTCAATACAATTTCCAAAATGGGCTTGGATGTCATTTCAAGTGGGGATCCCACTTATTGGCCTACTGACATACATAAAATTCCGGATGTAATAGACTTTGGCGTTATGAAAAATATCTCTAGGGATTTAATTCAAATTGAAGCTTCTCTAGATCTCTCGTCCGATCACTCTCCCACGATCGTTACAATTTGTAGCCCATTAGGAAGTGATTTACCTCACCCATATGCGAATTTGATAAATCGTGTTAATTGGCTGGGATTTAAAATATATCTTAGTAGTCAGTGCACGGAAAATATTACGCTAAGAACATCTGATGATATTGAAACTAACATTGCCAACCTTAACGAAAATATTAAGCAGGCTGCTAAACATGCCACTACCTCCTATCCGCAGACTGGGTTTAATAGACTATATTCTACAGATATTGAACGTCTCGTATGTGAAAAAAGAAGAGCTAGAAGGGAATGGCAACAGCACAGATCACCCCAGAATAAAATTAGATTTAAAGAGTGCACTAAACGACTCCAAGAGCTGCTTGCACATGAAAAAACTGCATCTCTTAAAAACTATCTGGAAAATCTTGATGTCACACCAGCATCTGATTACTCTTTATGGCGTGCTGCTAGAAAGCTTAAAACACCCGTTGAGTTTAAACCACCTCTGCGCACATCTACCGGAGGTTGGGCAAGAAGCGATACTGAAAAAGGTAACATATTTGCTGCCCATTTAAAATACGTATTTACCCCAAACACATGTACTGGTGTAATTGATTTGCCAAATGTTGTCGCTCTACCTCCTCAACAAATAAAGTTTAAGACGCGTGATGTGCAAAAACTAATTTCTGAACTCAACCCAAAGAAAGCTCCGGGTTTTGATGGAATTAGTAACCAGATGCTAATAAAGTTGCCTCGTATTGCAATTAGAATACTGTTATTTATTTTTAACGCCATTTTACGACTGCAGTATTATCCAAGTAGCTGGAAGCTTGCCAAAGTTAAAATGATTCCAAAGCCGGGCAAAGACCTTACCAAGGCTGAGTCATACAGGCCAATAAGCCTCCTATCAACAATCTCAAAGCTTTTCGAAAAACTGCTCATGACAAAATTGTCCCCAATTCTAGTTAATAGTGGGTGCATACCGGACCATCAATTTGGTTTTAGAAGTCAGCATAGCACCATTGAACAAACTCATAGATTGGTCCAATTTATAAGAAGAACATTTGAAGAAAAGAAGTATTGTTCTGCGCTGTTTATCGACGTTTCTCAGGCATTTGATAAAGTGTGGCATGAAGGCCTAATTTTAAAATTAAAAACATACCTGCCAATAAACGTTGTAAGTCTTTTGAAAAGTTACATTACTGCCCGGAAGTTCACTGTTGTGGAAGGAGACTTTATGAGCATGCCTGAAACTATCTCATCCGGTGTGCCACAGGGGAGTATACTGGGGCCAGTTTTGTATTTGATTTATACTTGTGATATGCCTCTGAGCAGCAATATCCACACTTCCACATTTGCTGATGATACAGCCTGCCTTAGTATGCATGAAAATCCTTACGAGGCATCCCGATATCTTCAAGAACACATTACCCAGCTGGAACTATGGTTAAACTTATGGAGAATTAAGGTAAACGAACAAAAGTGTGTTCAAGTAACATATACATTACGAAGAGATACGTGTTTACCCATTCGGATTAACAATTAAGTTGTCCCTCAACATACTCATGTGAAATATCTTGGTATACACCTTGATCGACGGCTTACTTGGAAACACCACATTGACTCTAAGTTAACCCAAATGAAATTAAAATTAACTCAGGTACATTGGCTGATTGGTAGAAATTCAACCCTCAGTCTAGATTGCAAACTTTTGATATACAAGTCACTTTTGAAACCGATATGGTGCTACGGAATTCAACTATGGGGCACTGCTTCAGCTTCCAATGTCGAGAGAATCCAACGAAGGCAAAATAAAATTTTGCGATTAATAACATCGGCTCCATGGTATATAAAAAACTCAAATATACATCGTGACTTAAATATGCCACTAGTGACTGAAGAAATTGCAAAAAACGCTGGCAAATATTTAACAAAACTCGAGTCACATCCTAATCCGCTTGCTCGTAATATTTTGAACTTTACTGGACACATCCGCCTAAAAAAGAGGGATACAAGGGCTCTTATACTCAACACTCCAGATGGGACTAACTGAAAAATAATTTTTATTTTTATTTATTTTTTCTTCCTTTTGTTTATCACAACTTAAATATGTATTATTTATAACTATCTCTAAATTTATGTCCGACAGTGGTCGGGCCTAATAATTATATTTTAGATTTAAGATTTGATTACTTATTGTTAGTTCATATAGGAAGATACAATAAATAAATATCATGTATTAAAAAAAAAAAAAAAAAAAAAAAAAAAAAAATCTTAAAGCTTCAATTAATAAAATAAGCGAAAGCACAAGCATGATGTTTCTGTACATTTTTAGTGCTTTTATTTACGGGATCATCAACCTTTTCCAAAATAGTCTCGAAGTCTGCGTAGATTACAAATGGTACATCTAACTGTTTGTAGTAGTTTTGAAACTTGATGATAGTTTCATCTTCGGGCATTCTGATGACTTTTTTCCCACAAACATTTTTGTGGTGATTATACACATAATCATCATGCGTATAAAATAAGCAGGTGTTGCAAATATGTATCTTACTTTTGTGTGATGTTGTGTTGGAACGAAGAAGTCTGAAGAAAATATAGAAAAATACCAATAAGAAATAAATAAATATAACAATAAGAAGTAACTATTTAAATAGAGATGAAAACACATTTTGCATTAATGCACAAAATAAACTTACTTTGATATATCCGTGATGAGCACATAGTGGAAGTTTTCATCGGACTGGAGCAATAACAGATTAATATGAACATGTTGTTCTCCTTTTGTTATATAGTATGGTCCTATAAGCGATGTTCCATTGTGACCAAATACGTTGATGCTCATATTATTTTGACGTTCGAATTGTTTAATCTGCTTCAATGGTAGTGGAAACTCTAGGCCTTCAAAATTTAATACAACTGCCCCTATATTAATATTCTCAGCAGAAATGTTTGTTATATTGTAATTTCTATAGTTTTTCTGTTGTCTTCGATCTAAAGTGCTACTTGTGTTCAAAGCCACAATGATACACCATTTAAAGCAATAAATATCATTGTTTTCGATATTTATGCATGCTTGTTTTGCTGCAATATTTTTTGGGAGAGGGATAAAGCTCGATCCTCTTATTATGGACGCCTTGTTTATATTAACTTCAAGGGAATTTATTGAAATCAAGGTCCATCCGCTATCCCTCTCTTGAAATTCTTCCATTTTAGCTCTTAGCTCCTCGGCCTGTTTCTTGTACATATCCTCTATGTCATCAGACAAGGTCACCAACATCATTTTTGAAATATGTACGAGTTGGGAAACATTCATCTGATCATTCACCGTCTTCATATAATCGCATATGAGCTCCATATTAAATTTAAATGTGGTATGTATCCTACTACATTCAATTAGCTGTTGTAGTATAGAGCTCTTGGCAGATTTCAGAAACTCCTCCGGAAACATAACACCCTCATTTTTGTTGAGGAGGATATATGTCTCGATCCTCCCATTGAAGTTGCTTGCTCTTTTAATGAGAAAATCTCCAATCTGTTCTTGGTGGCAACTGTTTTTGTGTTTTGTGGTTCTGACATGAGCCATGTAACCATTTGATGGGATCATCTCATCACAATCCTCACAATATTTTTTTTGAATATCAAGCTTACTAGTTCCATATGAGTGCGTTTCCATATGCTGATTTAGTTTTGTTTGAGTCATAAAGACTTTATTGCAGATTGCACAACTTTTAGTATTCATTTTATATATTTGTTTATTAATTAATATAATTATTTTATTTATAAATAATTTATTTAATTATTTTATTTATTAACAATTTATTTTAGTTATAAACAATTTATTTAATTATTTTTTATACACTAGAAACTTGTTTAACAAATAGTAATTAGTTCTAGCACTTTTATAGTTTTTGGATTTTAAACACTTGCGAAATTTTGATTGGGAAAATAGGTTGTCACTTGTTGAGATATCAAAGCAGACTGATGACAATCTACATTATTTCTTCTACTTATATACTTTATATGAGAATCGCGTAGTAGTCATAAATTCTAATTTATTACGACATATGATTAAATTCATACACACACACACACACATACACATTTCCACAATTCTCTGTTGGTATTACGATATATGGTGAAATTCACACACACACACACACATACACATTTCCACAATTCTCTGTTGGTATTACGATATATGGTGAAATTCATACACACACCCACACACACACACACACACACATTCCCACAATTCTCTGTTGGTATTACGATATATGGTGAAATTCATATACACAGCAACACCCAGAACCAAATCTCTAGCATCAGTTTGTAATACAAAGGTATGAGAAAAATCAGGACACGTAAAAGTAGATGCTTCTATAAGTTTTGGTGTATGTCTCCAAAAGCTATTTCCTATAATTGTTACATTAAATTAAAATATACTGAAATAAAAATATCATTACCCCTATTCAAAAAATCTGCATATCAACCTGATTTGATTCAAAATATTTAACATCTGAAATTCACTTGTACATATAAACCATATGTCAACACAATATTTTCTATCTCTATAAGAATAGCAATGTCAATAGCCTAGAAAACATATATACATTCATTTGTAAATATGTATGAAAAACTCTAGAAGGCCAAACAAAACACACAAGCAATGATATTCACATACATTAATACAACAACATATACATACATTACCAAATACATTCCCTACCCACTTCCATTCACAACAGGGTTGCCACTCTCTGTAACTATTAGATTATTTCCCTAGAGATCGCAAACATAAATGCAATACAATAACCCTAAATAAGCATACCAACGATAACTCAAAACAGCAACTCAAAGTCTATCAAATAACAATCACTACACACACACAAATACACAGATCCCTTGTAACTACCTTGTAGTCAGACTGGGAGCCAGTGTATTTGTGTCAACACTAAAATTCTAGTTACAACTTTGGTATCTACTATCCGTCAGTATAAAAGAAGCAGAGGTGGAATTGTCAATAATTTGTCACTATATATACGTTTTTATGTACGTAAATTATAGAAATGTACCATTAACTAACTGTCTGGTTGGTATGTTTCATAACCCCATAAGAACTACGTAGTCACTACCTAGTGAATTCTATTTTTATTAGTAGGGTTTCAAAGTATTGTACTCGTATGGGGAATAATTATAGAGTAGTACTGGTGACTAGTCAAAAGCTAGTCAGCACATTTTCACCATCGACATTTCCTACTGGGTATAATGATTGTCTGCTACTACAACAAAAGTATTGGACACCATCAAACATACCCAGTCAGCATGTGGAAGATTGTTTCACCAAACTGACTCTTTTTCGACTGCCTTAGATGATCAAAAATTGATTTATCAGCTCTGCGTTTAAAATAAGGCTCGAAAATGATTCCCAGAAATACTTAGAAAGTGATTTGTTTAAAAAATAAAAACAAACAGCAAGCTCGTGCAGTAAAATAAAAAAAATAAAAATAAAATTAAAAAATAAATTTAAAACAAAAAAAAGTGATAGTAATACCACAAACTGTCTCGAAAGTGAGTCGAAATTGATCAGAAACGCGAGTCATAAAAGACTCTTTTAGAAGACTCCCGGCTAGGGTACCATTTTCTCCCGAATGAACAGTCATTTTCGACTCGAAAACGAGCGCATAAATGCTTATTTTAATCGCGCGGAGGAGTCGAAAAAGACTCGAATATGATCATTAATTTCATAAAATGCTGACTGGGTACAAGTAAATACAAAAACGCATACTCATACACACACACACACACGCGCACATACATACATCGATACACTGTAAGCACAACTCTTCTATACAATAACAACAAAAGCTGTACACACAAGTGTACATACATAAACATAAAATCCAACTCACACACACACAGTCAAGAAAATCTCAGCAAAAAAAATCCCCAAAATCCCCCCCAAGGGTTGCCACCCTTTTTGATTTTTCCCGGTTTTGAGTTCCCAAAACATGTCATACGCCCCCATTACCACTCTACTTTTATTAAATAATATTTAAAATGCATACACGTTGTGCCGCACTACAACTAGAAATCAAGGTACATGAAGCTGACTTGCAAGCAATTGTTCAATGCTCATTTGTAAGGTATATGCCAGTCGGCACCTGATTAATTTTTTTCGTTAGTTTTCCGTTTTATTATTGAATTTTGTTTTTCTTCACACGTTTAGTTTTTGTATTCTTTATATAAATTTACTTTGTAAAATCTTTTAATTGAATGTTGCCGCCATTACAAAAGACATGTCATTTCTGTAGTACAGAGTTGCGATCATTTAGTAAAATTAAAAGCTGTTGACAGTGTTGTAAAAGTATTGTAAACAAGTGAGTAGCAATCAAGGCGAATTCATAACAGGTGGCTGCAATAACGATTTTAGTCACACCTGTTTTATTTTCAGTTGCCTTGGTAGCAATACTAAAAATTTAAGAACATAAAAGCTTAAAAAGTATGTATAACATAAAAAATATGTATGCACATGTGTATCATTATTTTGGCAAAAAAAAATAACCAAAATGAGAAAAATATTCACATCTCCACATTAAAGAAAAAAGTAACCACTTTTGGTTAGAAATAACCAAAAACGGCAGCCCTGTTTGTTAAACGGTTGCAGAAGGGTATTTGGGAAAGAAATTATGTATGCTTGTGTGGGGGGGAATCAGAGTAGCAAGCCATAACGGCGCGGCTGGCGGCTAGCTTAATACTCAGCCGATATTTTCTTCTTTTTATTTTTTATACTTTTTTAATTATTTTTAATATTGTGTTTTGTCAAGTTGCGTATAGTTTTTAGTTATATATTGAATATGATAGCAAACGTCCCTGAATTAAAGTTGTTTTTGCTTCCACATAGAAAGAGAATGTTTATATGAACGGTAATGTAGCTGCGAAAACACGTACGTTCTCTTATGAAGTCCCTTTTTAAGCTTAAATTAGACGTGACATAGTCATAATGCCATAGCCATAACCAAACCAAAATTCAATTGGTTTCTATGGTAATGGCTATGGCATTATGGCGATGCACCTATAATCAAATACAGTGTTGCCCATTAGTTTGGTTCGTACGGCTGTTTTCTATTGCTATGGTTGTGGCACCTCTTATTGCACCTTTAAATCCATGCACGTTTACATAGATTTTTTGTCGCAGCATTCTGGCGACTTTTTTATAACTATTTGATCAAAGCTTTTGTTTCGTTCATCCGTAGCAGTGTTGCAATAAAGTAACTAATTTTTAATTCAAACGGAAAACCTAAATGAAATTATATATAGTCTAGAATATGTTGCTATGGTAAAACAAATAATGTACGAAGTTACTTTTCTTGTCATTTAGGACATCAATTGCTGCAATATTCAAATTACATATTATAAAATAAATAATGCTACAACGTGGTGATTCAATAACTCTACTTCTTTTCCAGAAAAGGCCTATTTATCAGGTCAATGCAATCGTCCTGATGATATTGTGTTTTTTCGTGTTTAAGGTGTCAAAAGTTATTTGCACCATATACTATAGTTCATGTTTGTGTGTGTTTCTGACAACTTAAACATAAAGTTGTTTTTTGTATTGCTGTGTTTTTGTAGAGTTGCGTTGACCTGATAAATAGGCCTTAGCCTGGGTTAAAAGAATTATTTAAATGCTTAAACCAGTGATAACCACTCCATAGCGTCGCGAGGCAGTCAATAATCGTATTTTTCACACAGACACGGTCGGCAATTCACATGTATACAACAACTTTGTTCGTTTCAAAACATCAGTCTCTGCTCAAGCTTTGTGAAAGCAACACCACGCACGCTTGTTTGGCTTTGTTTTTGTTTCTTTTTCGTAATGAACACAAAAGCACACAGAGCAACAATGTTCAATAATTCTGCTTCTGTTTGCGACCGCACACAAGCACATAATATCTTTGTCTGCGTGTGTGCGTGCGTTCGGGGCTTGGTTAACACTGGCTTAAACTAATCGGCGTTAAGCCGTTCAGCCGCCGCCGAAAATATTTGTTTTTCAGCCGTCGCCGAAATTTTTTGGTCGGCTTGCTTTTCTGGGGGAAATCTAAGAATGTTTTTGTTGTTGGTTTTATTTAGTTTTGATTTTTCTATTTCCTATGTTTAAAGAGTTTAAGGAGATGAATAAAATATGTGGTTTGTGAGTTAAGCATGGTTTGATATCCGTCCGTCGATGTACATAGTTAACTATGTAGGTACGCATTAATTATGTAGTTACGAAGGCTTGTATGCAAGTTTTTGTTTTAATTTTGAATTGAATGTTTTTTTTCTTGGTTTGTTAAGCGGTTGCAGCAGGTTTATGATTTTAGAAAATAAGTGCGTGTGTGCATAGAGAAAATGTTGCTTTAGTTTTTTTTTAATACTCTTTTGTTTGCACATAGTTTATTCGTTTGTTAAGTGGTTGCAGTAGGTTTATGATTTTAGATTGTGTGTGTGTGTGTGTGCATAGAGAAAATGTTGCTTTAGTTTTTTCTATTTTCTTTTTAGCTGGTGACCATGGAAGGTTATTTTAGAACAGTAACCCGCAAGCCATAGCACAATTGTGCAGATGAAAATCACATACATGCTTATGCTCTTTCATTTAGTCGTCACTGAGCAAGCGACGAATGAAGTTGTGCACGCATGTATTAATTTTTTCCTGGTTTTTTGTTTAGTTTTTTTGAGCACACGGAACGAAATTTAAGTTCAAATTGAATAAATTTCTACAGCAAAAAAATAATTATGTAAGCTAAGAAATATTTTGTGATAAAAAATGCTTTTAGCAATATCCAATGCATTTTATGCTATGAAACACTTGAAAATAATAGGGAAGATAGTTTAAAAAAGCATTTTAATAGCTTTCACAGCGCTGCGAATAAATTTAATTTGGAATTTGTAGACTACATTGTTGAATGAATTATTATTTTTTACTTTTTACTTAAGTTTTTATTAAATTGCTTATTTACAAAAAATATTCAAACAATGAATAACCACAGCATGTATCTTAAATTATATAAATGTTTTCTTCAAGTGTAAATATATTTTACTCTCATTTTTCTCACCACTACATACATATTTTATTTTGCGGGACACTGTTTTAGAAAGACACTATGTATGCTTGTGGGAAATCTATGAATGGTTTTTGTTGTTGGTTTTATTTAGTTTGATTTTCCTATTTCCTATGTTTAAAGAGTTTGAAGAGATGAATAAAATATGTAATTTATGAGCAATGAACTTACTTGAAGGTTAAAGAAATTGAAGTGTACGATATTTAGGATTGTCAAAGGGAATTAGAGATGCGTGATCATGGGAGCCAACGTTATGCTCATGCATGTGTATTTATGTATGTTTTTTACAATAACTTGATCGTTGGCAGATGGGTAAGTAGTCGTATATGTATATAAAAAAAGCGAGTGTGTAATGCCGAGTACACATCTGGCATTTGTTGTGTTCTAATTTTTTTTAAAATTTGTGCAACGCCTTTCACATTATGTTTTTTATAGGGAAGGCAACACCACACAACAAAAAATAAATAAGAAATCGGAAATCATAAATGTTACCACTAGTGCACACTGTTGCGATTACACAAAATATCATAGTGTGCATGCGGCATTACTTTTTTTGTTTGTATCTAGCGTTGGCAGATGGGTAAGTAGTCGTATATGTATATAAAAAAAGCGAGTGTGTAATGCCGAGTACACATCTGGCATTTGTTGTGTTCTAATTTTTTTTTTAATGTGTGCAACGCCTTTCACATTATGTTTTTTATAGGGAAGGCAACACCACACAAAAAAAAATAAATAAAAAATCGGAAATCATAAATGTTACCACTAGTGCACACTGTTGCGATTACACAAAATATCATAGTGTGCATGCGGCATTACTTTTTTGTAGTATTTCGTTTAGGACATGGAAGGGTATTTATAGAAAGTAATTATGTATGCTTGTGAGATATCAATGTTTCTGTTTTTGTTGTTGTTTGATTTTTAATTTTTTTATGTGTAAAGAATTTGAAGAAATGAATAAAATATACAATTTATGCGTGTTTAATTTATTCATTCTTTTCACTTATTTTGTAAACAAATTGAAGTTTGTGATATTGAGGATTGTCAAAGATTGGTTGTTATTTTCACTGCTTGCTGACATTTGTCTCTGTCTCTTGTACATACCATATACATATAAATAAATGATTGAACAAAATTTTTTATATTTTTAATCTACATATTTATTAAAAAAAATATCGGAAATATATGTTGTAGCAATGTAAAAATAGGAAACTAAAATAATATTTTTAGTTATTTTCCTGATAAAGTAAATATGCATTTTTTAAGGCACAGACTCCATAACTATGATAGCTGCAGTAAAAATATTCCGGATATTTAAGTTGTAGGTATTTGCTTTAAGTTGATGCAGCCAATATCCTCGATGTTGAAAACTCTTAAGTTGAAGTAGTTTCTCAAACCATTTCTTCTTTTCCACACCCTTAACACAGATTGAAGAATGTTTTAAATTGGATTTTAAAAATTTTACAACAATCTTAAATGATATTGATCCGTCATTCCAATTCAGATGATGAAAGCTTCTTGTTAGCCAATTCGCTTCTCTTTGTTTTGCTATTGATAATCTTTTTAAGTTAAACGGTGGTTTAATAATAAAATTTATGTGCTCCTTATTGTTAAAAACAATTGATATTTCTTTTGCAATGAAGATGTTTGAATTGGATTTAAATCCTTGCATATCGATGAAAACTTTATCCCCAATCATCTTAGTTTTTATTTACATTATTTTACGAACTTGACCTTTTAAGGGTATGTATTCTATTATGCGATCGTGGATGAGAATGCAAAAAGCAGATGTATCAGTAGGAATGTTGGAGTCCGTTTCAATTTCAATTTTTATATCAACAGGACCGTTAGAGAGGGCTTCGTTTTGATGACTAACATCTACTACCACTATCGGCACACTATTTTTAAATTCTTGAGCAGTTAGAAGCGGTTGTGATTCCCTCATGTAGTAGCTTTGTTGAAACCGCAGATACATATCATATAGGATGGCAACCCGACCATTTTTAAATTTGGATCATAATATGGGTACGATTCTGAATTTAAACGCACTTTTAAATTGTTTAGATTACAGTGAACAAACTTATTTTCTTGTTGAAAAACAATCAACACAAAACGGGGTCTTTCCCTATTTGCAGCCAGTTTAACATTCCATATATAGCTAGTTCCTGTATTTAGTTGAGGATTAATGTGACAATCCCAACTTCGAAATGCCATCGGTATAGAAGCACCACTGTTAATAATTTTAATCATATTCAATTTGCTCAGATCGGATAATTGTACATGTGGAATTCTCCATGAGATGTTTGAGATACTAATTTTTGGTTTGTCAGTAGCAACAGTTGAGTATACGAGTTTTTCATCGTTCTTACTACGTAAGAGAACCAATTCATGTTTACCACTGAGTATAATTTTATTATAGTCTTCAGCAAAACCTAAAAATAGTTTCAGTGGTACATAGAAATTAAAGTGTCCATTTGAAATATCCAAATCATTGAGTTTGTTCCATCCTGCGTTGTACAAGGCAACACTTTCTGCTTGTGATCGCTAAATGTCTTGTATGATCAATTTCTATGCCATTAAGTTCATATCGAATTTCGTCAAAGAGATGTGCCACAAAGTTACTTTTTAATTTTAGATTTAAAAACGAAGATATTTTGCTGTTATTCTCATCTACAATACTTCCCTCAACATATATGTAGCTTTCGCTGGGTAGCACATATGTCTTGATTTTGTATTGAAATTCGAATCTCATCATTATTGTTGAAGGATTGTAGGTATGGTGTATATGTGTGATAGTCCTTTTTAATTATACTCTCGTCTGATAGAGGTTTTTCTAGAACATCTAGTATGTAACTCATTTCTTTGTCAGCCTTAAATTGAGAGACTTCAAAAATTTTTTATTTTCTTGCGTCAAATGTTTTTTGTGTAATGATCTCTTTAATTGTGGTTTGGTTTGCAAAAGCGTTTTATGAGTGTATCCAATTTTATCCTTAGATTGCTTGACGTTGTATATTATCATTATTTGCTAGATCTCAAATGTATTTGTGTTGTAATTTCCTCTCCTCGGAAATTAATTAAATAACCATTCTGATCAACTATACGTAGAGTAAGAGAACTTATCTCTCGGCAGTTAACTGGTAAATAGATAAGATTTCGAGGAATCTCAACAATTTTATACCCTGGAGGGACATTGATCGCAAATTCATGTAATGTGTGTGCTTGTGAGTTATTCGTATATGTGTTAACGATTATACATACATTCAACACGCAAGATATTCACGATGAAAATATTGACTGGTAGATCTGAGCAATGGTCTTGGTTAGGAGCTAGAATTTTCTTATTGAATCCAAAAACTTTTCCAATTGTGTTATCTTTGTTAAAGTATATGGGATCCTTAGAGCTATTAACTCTTACTTGCATTGTATTGTTATTAGCTTCTATATCAATTTCATTTTCCGGACAATACTGCTTATAGTGATGTTTAATATAATTCATAAGATCCTATTGGTATTTTAATTACATCTTCACCAATATGAAATATATTGTTATAATCATCTACATTAGGAATGCTATTATATGAATGAAAATCAGTTAGAGCACATTCATATTCACCATCCAAACGAATAGGAGGAAAGTAATTAGCAGATAACTCAGATGAGTCTGAGCTAAGAGTAAGTGTTATTGACATTATGATTGTCTGATTACAAATAAGTGAAATTAAACACAACACTTTGTATAAAAAGGAAGTTTATATATAATTATATATTATTTAAATATATTTGTTCACCTCTGTGAACAAAAAATACGCATATCCAACCCTGACAACAATGCCCCCAAAAACAACTACCACCAACTTCAAAACTGCAAAAGAAATAGTGACCAACTACACAGCTCGTTGTTTTTATTATCGTTTAACATTCGTGAGAGATCAAGTGCAAACCCAAATTCCAGCTCTAGTGAATTAATAAAAATTATAATATTAAAAGTACAAAACATACAGACAAATAAAACCCTACATATAATTTACATATAATACACATATGAACTTAAATAATTAAACAAACAAATAAAATACATTTACATAAGTGAAACAACATAAATTAATGTATAAACATACACACATATAGAAATAACGTTTAAACACATCACATTGAATACAAAAAAAAACCCATATATAGAATTTTACGGTTTAAGTAAATAAATTATTATTTATATACATACGTTTTATAACGTTTTAAAATTTCCCGTCTTTAATTTTTTATATAAAGAAACCAGATACCCCCTTGTGAGTATTGTTGTAATCCTATAACCCGTCTAAATAATATTAGATACAAATATAGACTTATATATACACTTAACTACAATATTTCATTTTTATTGATTGGTAAATCCTAACCATTTAACATATGCCTTCTCGCCTTTAGTTTTAAGAACTTTTTCAACTAGATATGTATTTGGATACCTGGTTTTTGAAAGTTCTTCACCATAGAATCCACCTTTAATAGGCTTACCACGATAGTCTTCTAATATATATGTAGCTGGATGTGTATTTTGAACTCTTTTAAACGTAAACATTTCTGTGGTCCAATTTGGTGTATATCCTTTTTCAAAAACAAGTTTATATTTACTTATGCGCACATGATCTCCCACATTCAACTTTGATAATTTGAATAGTTTTAAGCGGTATATAGTGTTTAATAATTTTTTCTCATTTTTATAGTTAACTTGAATCGGTGGCATTTTGATGGTGCGATGCATTTTTTTATTATATGTATTAATCAAGTCTTTGTAAATGTCGAGCCAGTTATAAGACCCATTAAAGTTAAACTCTTTTCACATCATTCCTTTTAATGTTCTGTTAAATCGTTCTACTATTGATGCTTTCATTCTGCCATATGTTGAGTAGTGATAATTGTTGTATTTATTCATCAATTTTCTAAAGTGTTTATTGAAAAACTCTTTACCATCGTCTGTTTGCAAGTTTTTTGGTATTCGTCTCAGTTGAAAAATATTCTGCATAGCCTGGCTTGTTTCCAATGCAGTCTTTCTTTTCAAGGGTACTGCCCAAGCAAATTTTGAAAATGTATCAATTACAGTCAACAAAAATCGATAATCTCTATTGTCTGTAGAATAGTTCCCCATTTCAACTAAATCAGCTTGCCAAAGATCATCTATTCCTTTCATAGCAACTCTTCGACGTGAAAAATGTTTTCGTGCTTGCTTATGTAGTTCATTTATTAAATTTCTTTTTGAAGTCATTATTTAACGTATTTAAAATTTGATGGGATAAGTTGAGTTCAGTGTGAGTTCATTTAAATACTGTCGACCATCATACCCATAAATTAACTCATTTATCTTTTTCATTTCTTTTTCAAAGAATAATTTCATACTTGAGATTGTTTCCTGAATTTCGTTGAGTTTCTGACTTAAACTTATGTTGATTTCATCTCGTACCTCTTCAATTTGACTTTGCAGAAACAATTTATTAACAACGTCGTTTTCCTCCAAAGCTTTTCCCACATTTTTAATTCTTTTGTTTTGAACGTCAATGTTATTAGTTGTATCCATAACGAAGCCCAGCAGCTTAGGAACATTTTTCACAAAAACTGTACCACTTGTATCATAAAGATAGTGTCCAAACTTATCGATGGACATGATTTATGTATATAAATATTATTCTATAATTTTTGCTTCATATAATTCTTCGATAATTGAGACAATTTCGTTATTGTGATTAGTATGACCTGCAGCTTGTGATGCTAGCAATAACTTAAGGCGATCTACTAACTCATTAGGATCATCCCAGTATATATAGTTAGCTTTGTATGGGTTTAGTTTCATCAAAACCTCACCCTTGTAAGGACTTTTTATTGCATGTAGTGATGACGAAGTTGATGAGTTCTTTTCTATTTCTTTCTTAAACAATTTATTGATAATATGCTTATATTTATATGCTCTCGTTCCTTTGATTTGTCCATCAGGTCTATAATCTCTTTTGTATGCATTTGTGCTTACTGAAATTTTCTTACATATATCTAATTCATGTTTATCATTTTATTTTGGTGTTTTGTGAAACAGTAAAGAAAATAAACCTGATGTAAAAGCCCGTATTTGATTTCCAATCACTATTTTATCTTCAGTAAGTTTAATACTACTATTGCCAAACTTCCATTCATTATTAAAATCTTTATGTGGGCCATATAGAGTATCTAATTCGTTTCTGCTTTCCAAGAGTGCTAGGTCAGAATAACTTTTATTATTATCTGAATTGTCTAGAGTTTCCGATTGAGAGTAAAAATCATCGTTGTCATCATCATCATCAGTATCAATATTATCGACATTGTTTGCGTTTCGATTACTAAGTGAGATATTTTTATTGCATAACGTTTCTTCAGCAAGTTTCTTTGGAGTACTTGTCTCTAACTTAACTGATTGTTCGTTGAATGGAAAATTTGAATTTTTATAAACTTTCATTTTAAATTCATCTCTTTCTTCTTCTTTCTACTTCTTTTATTATTTTTAGAACTGTTCACAAATTCTGTTAATGGTTCTATTATTGGTTTAAATGTATCTTTGAATTGCTCATGTGTATCTGCTTCATCAACTTTTATACTACGAAACTTTTTCTTTAAAACATTTTTTGTCTTTATTAGCTCTTTTAAAACTTTTTCATCCATTTTCAACTATTAGACACCAGATCAGGTATCAGCTATCAGATCAGGTATCACTTATCAGATCGGGTATTAGATCAGCTATCAGATCAGGTATTAGATCAGCTATCAGATCAGGTATCAGCTATCAGATCAGGTATCACCTATCAGATCAGGTATCACTTATCAGATCAGGTATTACATCAGGTATCCGATCAGGTAGCAGCTATTAGATCAGCTATCAGATCAGGTATCAGATCAGAAATCAGGTATCAGATCAGCTATCCGATCAGGTATCACTTATCAGATCGGGTATTAGATCAGCTATCAGATCAGCTATCAGATCAGATATCAGATCAGCTATCAGATTAGGTATCGGGTATCAGATCAGGTATCAGCTATTAGATCAGGTAATAAATCAGCTTTTAGATCAGGTACGGTAAATACTTTAGGAAATAAGAAGATGTACTATGTGCAAGGCCAAATTTAGTACTAATGTTTTACTTTTATGTAGAGTAATTTATATCCTTATAAAATAGTCGAATTGCTTTCTATAGCGACCATTGTATAAGTCATTATCTTTGCTTATCATCAAAAATACATATTTATCCTTCCAACACTCTCGACAAATTTCATGAAACTTTTCATAACTCAATCGCTGGCAACATGATCACTATAAACGTGCTTCATGTTTGTCTCATCTTGTTTAAACATTATAATCACATTTGCATTGTCTCTTATTAAGTGCTTGGGAATTCTCGTATAAGTTTGGCACAAGTAGAATGAATCAACATCCTTATGTCACCCCATGCAAAAATATGTTCGTATATTATTTTGCTTCTCGCATGCAACATCATCAAATATCATAATAGAATTAGTTTTCGCTTCGTCAGGAGGAATAACTTTTTCATTATCTGTAAATGTGTAATATCCCATCCCTTTAATTGGTGAAATTAATCACTTTAAGTATTCATATTTTGGTTGATAAAGGGATTTTGAGTATAAACAGATGTTTTCAAACTTGAGTCCATTAGGACTTTCTAGCAAGCTAATCATAACATTAGTCTTTCCACAATTTGATGGTCCAACTATTAGAGCACGAATAGAATTTGGTAAGAGAGAACTATGTTTTATTTCAGATCTGATGTTCGTTGAAGCATCAATATTGCGAATCACAATATTTTTATGTTGATTTACTAATTGCATTCTTATAACTAATTGCATTTCATAAATATTACTTTTATTATAGAAGAAAAAATAAAATAAGATGCTTATACATTATAACAAAACGTTTAGTTATAAAAAACCAGCCGTTGGAAAAGGTTTAGTGAATAGAGTAATAAACTCTCTGCCTGTTGAATTACACCTTCCTGGATATCAGTTTTGTGGACCCGGAACAAAATTACAAAAACGTTTAGATCGCGGTGACAAAGGAATTAATTTATCAGACGCTGCATGCAAAAATCACGACATTGCTTATTCCAAAACAAATGGTTTAAATAGTAGACATCAAGCTGATAAAATTCTGAAAATAAAGCTTGGGAACGAGTTATTTCAAAAGATAGCAGTCTTGCAGAAAAATCGTTTGCATATATGGTTACTAACGCAATGAAAGTCAAAAGAAAATTTGGTATGGGATTGAAGAAGAAGGTTGCAAAAAAAAGTGAACAAAATGGAAAAAAGCTGTTCAGTACATCAATTAAAACTGCAACAAAAATACTGAAGAAGGAAAAAACTCAAGACATTAACTCTGCCATTGGGATTGCACGTAAGATTATCAACAAGTCGTTAAGGGGGAAGAAATCGCAAGTTGTAATACCACGCGTAATTAATGGTCCAAAGATTAGTGGCTTCTTACCTTTGGTACCTATTCTTACTGCTATGAGTGCAATTGGTAGTCTTTCTACTGGCGGAGCATCTATAGCAAAAGCAATAAATGCTGCAAAGAATGCCAAACAACAACTTGATGAAGCAACTAGACATAATAAAACAATGGAAGCAGTAGCAATGGGGAAAAGTTTTTACCTTAAACCATATAAGAAAGGATATGGATTGGTTTGTCAAGAAAAACAAAAACCAAATTTTTCGTAAAGCTGCCCAATAAACCCCTATCTGATGTTGATCTGAGAAACTTTTCAACAAACATTCCATACTTTAGAGGAGTTTTCATGTTGGATACACTACCAAAACGATCGAGAAAAAGAGAATGCGGAATCATTAATTTGGATTTATCAAGAGGACCTGGAACCCATTGGGTAGCATATTATAAAAACAATGAACATAAAGAATATTTCGACAGTTTTGGAAACTTACAACCTCCATTAGAACTAGTTAAATATCTAGGAAAAAATATAATATATAATTACAATCAATATCAAGATTATAATTCATTTAAATGTGGACATTTATGTCTTCAATTTCTTTACAAAATAAGTTTAAAAAATAAATAAGTACAACACACGAACAATTTTTAAAATTTTTCCTTTTTTATTAATAAAAATGTTTATAAAATAATAGTTTCTACATATTATTCCCACTGTGGGTATTGAGCATTTGTTAAAAAGATATTTATTTCAGCAGCAGTATCCAATTTTAAGCCACTGTCTCCTTGCTTACATATGCAATATATCCCGGATGGCAGTTCTATTATGTCATCATCCGATAGCGTGTTGTACCGATTTGGTAAAAACATTATGTTGTTTTCTAGTTCAATTTGAATTGTGGTGCCGTATTTACTCGTCACACGCTTAGCATTTTTAACTGCATACTTAGTTGAGTCCTGGAGCTCTTTTGTATGTATTAATTTTTTTTTTATTCAATGTGTTGAATTTCGTGATCAAATCTGGAGGATTCATTATCACAATATTAATTAATTAAATTTAATTTGTATATGTATTTTTTTCTTCTCTGACAGATAGCTCAATCTGTTTTTGTAAACTGATGTATTAAATATTTCTACCAATCTTTAAATAGGTAAAAAATAGTTCTTAAAAGAAAGATCAGTATCGTAGCTATCTCTTTTTCTCATATTGTAATTATGTTTTACGTAAATTTTTTGTTTTCTCACTGATAGAATTGTAGTGAAAGAGATAGTTACATATTTTGACGTTCTAAGGCGTAACTGAAAACAAAAAAATTTCAAAAGCAAAAGATCAGAGAGATAGTTATATTAATGTGCTAAAGTGTAACTGAAACAAAAAAATTTCAAAAGAACTCAGAATTTTTTGTAAAATTTTAATTTTACAAGTATATTTTTTACTATAAATAGGAACGTAAACCATTCAAGAGTACTAATATAAAAATAGCATTCAAGAAAAAAGTATTCTTTAAAAAAAAGAAAGTTAAAATAAAAATTAAAAATATGAGCCAAGTACGTGAGCGGTTATTTGAATTTCTTAATTCTTTTGAGGACTTATTGCTCTATGAGCATAAAGAAGTCATAAATTTTTTCGTATCCATGCTCACTGAAAATGTGGACTATGGAATTATAGAGCAGGAGGACTCTGATAGTGGACATTTTGCCAGCTGCCCCTTGTATAGTGAAGGATGTGAGGAAGGCCCAGACACATGTCGGTGTACAATTTTTCACATTAGGAAAAAAATAATTTTTAAAATTATAGATACTTATAAAAATTTATGTAAAAAAATCAATGAATAAATATAAAATATATTTGTATGTTCTTTTGATTTCTTATTTATTTTAATATACATATTTCTTTATATATAGAGATTAATAGACCGAAAAAGCTATTAGTTTAAATGTTATTTTCATTGAGGATGGATAAACGTACTTTAAGGAATATATTTCAAAACAATCAAGAACGAAAACCTCAAATATATGATTTGGTTTTTGGGTTTGAATACTTGCTCAATTGGAAATTGAAGATTTCATGTGGATTTTATACAGCTTTTGATTTTAAGCCAATCATATGGTTGAATTATAAAAATAAGCAATACATTGGACTGGATCGAGAAGAGTGGTTACATCTCATGTGCTATAAGGAGTATATCCATGATATGCTTAATCGTCGAGATTTTTTAAATTCTATAAATATAATTGATAATGAAAGTGAGAGAGATGTTGAATATAAGTTTCAATATAAAAGAGGTGTTTGCTTTTTAGCAGGGACCGAAAATAATTGTTATTTTTTTATTTTAAATGAAAAGGTTACTGTAAAATGTGTTTTATTTGGATTGGGTTATTTTTAACCATTATCGTCAGAGATATTTTATTTTGGTTATTGTAACCAATCTAAGTGAGAAATATTTTTTTTGGTTACGAATAACTATTATAGCAACCAAAAAAATTTCTTGGTTAGCAATAACTGTTATCTAAAGAATTTTAATTTTTTGGTTAGATAAGTAGCAATTATTGCTACCTAAAATACGGTATTTTAGATGTATAAGATGCATTTGTAAGGGGTATGCAGGACAAAAAATTTAAATATCTTTGGCAAAGTTGACAAAACGGGGCGTTTTATTTATAAATTTCATAATAAAACAATTCAGGTATTTAAACTAATTACTTTGCATTTTACTTTTCTTTTCCGACAAAATACGGGGTATTTTTTGTTTGGAAATTTCTACTAAAAACATTACATATTGCAAAAGATATACTAATTCGCAAGGGATAAAAATAATCGAATAATCTCCCAAAACTGATTATATAGACCGCCAAAATCGGCAAGAACTTCCAAAACGGCAAAAACTGTGAACAAAAAAACTCAATAGATTTTAATAATAAAAAACAATCTCATTTGCAAAAAACTGCGAAAATTCGCGAATAATTTCAAAATTAAAAAAATTCGATAGAATTTATTAAAAACCCTTAAAATTGTAAGGAATTAAAAAACTTGAAAAAATTTGCGACAATGATAAAAATTCGCAAAAACTTGGTAACATGAAAAAGATATCAAAGTCTGATATTAAAAATAGTTAAAACTTATTAAAAATAGTTAAAACTGCAAAAGAAAATAAAGAATTGCGAACAATCACTTTTATTGCGATATTAGAGAAAATCCGCGATAAATTGCACAATAGCAAACAAGCCCTAAAATTACTTAAAAATACCTAAAGACATAAGAAATTCCAAAAAATGGTAAAAATTGCCAAAATTATAAAAATGCACACCAAATTGCTTACATCAAATAGATAGATGGATTAAAAATCGGTAAAATGCTAAAAAGGCAAGATTTGGCTTAAAATCACTTTTATCGCGAAAATTGGCGACAAACTGCATGCCCTAAAATTCTTTAGTTAAAATTATAAGGAATGCCAGAAGTTCGGCAAAATTCGCGAAAATTACGAAAATTTGCAATAAATTGCTAACATCAAAATGATAGCAAAGTCTGATTTTAATTAAAAGTCTGCAGAACTATAAAAAGGGAAAAACTGTAAAAAAAAATAATTCTATCAGACAATAACGTGAATGGGTTAAGTTACCCCTAATTTGTAAAAATTGTGCACATGAGCAATAAGATTTATTAAAAATTGCCTGATTCGCAAAACTTACTAAAATTTGCAAATAAATACTAAAGCCTTAAATTTTAAAAGGATAAATGCTCGAAAAAAATTTGTTTCACATATTGCAAAACTTACAAAAATTCGGAAAAAGTTTTCGGATACAGGTAGCAATAACCAAAAAATTAAAATTTCTTAGATAATAGTTATTGGTAACCAAAAAAATTTTTTGGTTGCTATAATAGTTATTCGTAACCAAAAAAAAATATTTCTCACTTTAATTGGTTACAATAACCTAAATGAAATATATCTTACAATAATCGTTGAAAATAACCAATATTTTAATTAATCAATTTTAATGGTTAAATATAACCTTTTTGTCATTTATCTTATAACTGTT
The DNA here is from genome assembly GCA_944452675.1 of Tachina lurida. Lineage (NCBI taxonomy): Eukaryota > Metazoa > Arthropoda > Insecta > Diptera > Tachinidae > Tachina > Tachina lurida. Next base: position 68,788,759 of record OX101756.1, on the reverse strand, counting down.
ATATCCCTGCTTTTTAGTTATCATACAAGGAAACTTTAAAATAAAAATCGATCCTGACACTTGGAGATCACTAACTCAAATCCGAGTATTTTTTACATCAATTTTATGTTGGATTCAAATCAATAAATTACGAGAAATACACGAAAGGGATGTAAAGATTGAACTGACACGACTTTGTTATGAGATTGGGTTTATTGGTTATATTTCCTTTGTTTTTTCATAAAAATTTTTCTTAATAATTAATATTTACATATATTTTAACAATAAAAATTTACAATAATTTACATTTATTTTAACTTTCTTCTTCTTCTTGAAGTCAATCAATTTCCATTAATAGCATGTCAAGCTCATAATCAAGATTGGTTTCCTCTATTGCTGAATGATACCATGCATACGTGCAGCAGCTTCTCTAAGTCAAGTGAGTCTCAGAGACCAACATTATATTAGTATTTTTTTCCGTGAGGAAGTGCTCAAGTTCATTTTTATGTTGGCGAATGCCGTTTGCGTTCCAGAAACATAGTTTTAACGTGTTAATGGTTTGTTGACTAATGCTTGAAGCAGAGTATTCTGCATTCTCAGCATTTCTTGCATCATGGTAGTCATATTTGTTGTAAAATTATTTATAGTTAGCACCAGATTCTCAATAGTAGCTTCAAGACGACTGAAATTAAAGCTAGAGTTTGCATACGTTGACTTATTTTGCGGTGGAACATTTTGTGTAGGAATAGAACTAGTCTTTGCTGATTGAACTGGTTTTGGTTTTTGACCAATAGCCTGTTTAACAAAAGAATATACAGGGATACTATCTGGGATACTATCGATATTTTCGGCTATCGATATCTATCGATAGTTCAAATTTCACTATCGATACTATCGATATTACTATCGACTGAATGTTAGTACTTGAGAAAGAAAAATATAACTAATTTTTCATCAGGGTACAGGTAGTTTTTTTTATCACTTTATTGAACGTTTGTAGTCTTATGTTTATTTTAATATGTACAAATGTATCTACGAACGTTAATTTAGGTGACGGTTTTCCAAAAGTTGTGCTGATGTCAGTTAAAAAATTTTTATAACATCTCACGTTTTCAAAACTGCATTTTAAATACTATCGATATCGATATTTTTTCCTATCGATATTTTCGATATTTGAAAACTATCGATATTATCGATAGTATCCCAGCACTAATCCTCTGTAGTTAGCGGTGTGATTACCTCCACAATTACTGCATTTGCTTTCTGCTTGATCTTTTGGCTTAGTACATCTAGCAGTACCATGCAATTTACCGCAAATAACACAAACTGTAGGTGATTTGCAGTAAGTTTTTGTGTGGCCATATTCTTGGCAACTATGGCACTGTACGGGACCTGAACGCTTACGTGGCTCTTCAACTGTGATTTTTCGGTATAAGAGGTATTTTAGACTATAAATTGGGTGCGTCTCGTTCTTTTGCAACTGTATATCAGTCGGTTCCAGTTCAACACGAAATAAAGGCTGGGGAATCTTCTCCCTATTGATTATATTGGTAACATTTTTACCTTGGTCGATAAGTGCACATTTTACTTCTTCGCGCTCAACATATGAATCTATGCCCTTTAATACTATTGGTAGGCCTTTAGCACTCTTAAGTTGGTAAGTGTACAAATTTGTTTTATTTTTTTTCAAACTCACTAACAATTTTTCGGAAATCTTTTTCATCATATATTTGGATTTTAGTTTCATCAATATTACCTCGTTTAATTGGAATGATGTGAAAAGTATTTTCACCAATGGTCGACAGTAGTTTTTTTAGAAGCTCGTTAGAATTTGTTTCTCTCAGATAAATAGGTGGTGGCTTAAAAGACTTTTGCGATGATGCAGCGGGCTTGTCGTTTTTGTCTTGCAATAATGAAAAACGATTTTGACGATTGATAGAAGATGCGCTGTTATCCCTAGACATCTTGGGGGCAGATCCAATTTTAGTAGAATTTGGGCTTCTCCCGCGCTTTAAAACAGTTATATATCTGTCCATTCCTGTGTTGATAACTTGGTTAAGTGATGAACGCGAGCCCGAAGCGGATGATATCGCTGACCTAAATGAAGAAGTACTTGGCAAGTGTAATGTTAACGATTCACTAGTTGGCATTAGAGAAAGCGAAGTTGATCGTTGACGAAAAAGTGAATTTTCCGTTAGAAAAATGCTATCGTTTGATTTTGTGTTTTTAATGTTTTCATTAAGAGTTTCAGAACTCACAGTAAAATAAGTTGTGTTTATTTACTAAAAATTTTTACGAATTTGTAACAATTGTTACTGGAAAGTGTTCATTAACCCAAAAAATTTGCAACAAGAGAGCGTCGAAAGAGCGTACAAAATTGAGAGACAGAAAAATTCTTGCAAGTTTTTACAAGTAAAATTTTTACTTGTAATAATTTTTCAAACAGCTGTTTTATGATTGTGTTTGCAAAACAATTTTCTAAATTAAGTTGAAAATAAAAATATTTTGGAAATTGTAAGTAAATGTAAACTTTTAAGACGATAAAAAGTATTAAAGAGATAAAAAATTTATTTTTGTGTAACTAGCAACAACAGAAGCAAAATAATATGTCTAATGAAATTGAACTAATATATATATGCATTAATATTTTTCTACAGCCTCTGAAATGTTTTTGTTTTTCTTCAATTTTCACAGACCAGCTGTTATTTTAAGTGTTGTAAATATTATGAGTACCTAGCTACTCGGTAATTTACACTAAGACGATATTTACACTGGGCATTTTCTGGTTATCTTTGCAGGCAGGCGTTTTAAGTTTGTTGGTGAGAGGTGTTTAGAAGCATGCGGAGTAAAACAAAAGGCACGAAATGAAAACTCGAGGGGATTTTTGACATTTATCTTTGTTTTTTCGTACTCTCAGCATTAAGCATGAATATTAACGTCAAAAAGTCTTGAAGAAAAAAGTCTTAATGTAAATGTGCGTGACTTTTCGAAGGGGGATTAAAAGAAAATTGTCGAAACAAGGCAGGCTAAAAAGGCATAATTTGAATAGGCATTAAGCAGGCAAAGAATTCAATTAGTTCAGATATATATTTGCAAATAAATTTGAATTAACACATAATTTATTAGTCACGACAATGGTGAATATAAATGACCATAATCACATCATTTTTAATCAATATCACAATTACAATCATTTTATAATAATATACATATACATATGTATAATATGTTCAGAAAACATAGGGGTAGTTATTGAGTACTCATATATACCTATACATTACAACACTATTTTAACTTGCAAATTTTAGCTAGTAAAGTGTTCATTTACTTTTTCACATTTTTGAGAGTAGTTTTGAAAAATTTCTTGTTACTCTCTCGTTACTAATTTTTACTAGTAAAGTAAATGAACACACCTATAGGCATTCCTGCCGTTAGAACTCACTTCACAATTTTTTTTCTTTGAGGTACTCATATAGAGTATTCTTCAAGGGTACTTTGTTTGTGTTTGCTTGCGGTTGTTTTGTTTTTGTTGTCTCTTGGTATGTAAAAAAATATTAGTAAGGCCAATAAGCTTATTTATCAAGGTGAATATATATTACGAATATTTTTTTTTGTATGATTTTTGATTTTGTTGTTTTTTTATCATTATTTTTGTTTCATATGTATGTTTTTTTTTTTTTTTTTTTTTATGCATGAATTTTTATTTATTGTATCTTCATATATGAACTAACAATAAGTATTCAAATCTTAAATCTAAAAAATATAATTAGGCCCGACCAATGTCGGACATAATGTAGTAGTTATATATAATACATATGTAAGTAGTGATAATCGAAAGGAAAAAAAAATAAAAGTATTTTCAAGAAGTCCCATCTGGAGTGCTGTGAATAAGAGCCATTGTATCCCTCTTTTTTAGGCGGATGTGTCCAGTAAAGTTCAAAATATTACGGGCAAGCGGATTAGGATGTGACTCGAGTTTTGTTAAATATTTGCCAGCGTATTTTGCAATTTCTTCAGTCACTAGTGGCATATTCAAATCACGATGTATATTTGAATTTTTGATGTACCATGGAGCCGATGTTATCATGCGTAAAATTTTATTTTGCCTGCGTTGAATTTTCTCTACATTTGAAGCTGAAGCAGTGCCCCATAGTTGAATTCCGTAGCAGCATATTGGCTTTAAAAGCGACTTGTATATTAAAAGTTTACAGTCTAGGCTAAGTGTTGAATTTCGACCAATCAGCCAATGTACCTGAGTTAGTTTAAGTTTCATTTGAGTTAACTTAGAATCAATGTGGTGTTTCCATGTAAGTCGTCGATCAAGGTGTATACCAAGATATTTCACATGTGAATGTTGAGAAACAACTTGATTGTTAATCCGAATGGGGGAACAAGTATCTCTTCGTAAAGTAAATGTTACTTGAACACACTTTTGTTCATTTACCTTGATTCTCCATAAGTTTAACCAAAGCTCCATCTGGCTAATGTGTTCCTGGAGTTTGCGGGATGCCTCATCAGGGTTTTCATGCATACTAAGGCAGGCTGTATCGTCGGCAAATGTGGAAGTATGGATACTACTGCTCACAGGCATATCACAAGTATAAATTAAATATAAAACTGGTCCCAGTATACTCCCCTGTGGCACACCAGATGAAATTGTTTCAGACCTACTTGTAAAGTCTCCTTCCGCAACAGTGAACTTACGGGAAATAATGTAACTTTCCAAAAGATTTAAAATGTTTATTGGTAAGTAAGTCTTCAATTTTAAAATAAGGCCTTCATGCCACACTTTATCAAATGCCTGGGAAACGTCAATAAACAGCGCAGAACAATACTTTTTTCCCTCAAAAGTTCTTCTTATAAATTGAACTAATCTGTGAGTTTGTTCAATGGTGCTATGCTGACTTCTAAAACCAAATTGATGGTCTGGTATGCACCCACTACTAATTAGAATTGGGGACAATTTTGTTTTGAGCAGTTTTTCGAAAAGCTTTGACATTGTAGATAGTAGACTTATTGGCCTATATGACTCAGCCTTTGTTATATCTTTGCCTGGCCTTGGAATCATTTTAACCTTGGCAAGTTTCCAGTTGTGTGGATAATACTCCAGTCGTAAAATAGCATTAAATATGAATAACAGGATTCTCATTGCAATACGAGGCAAGTTCATCAGCATCTGATTACTAATTCCATCAATACCCGGAGCTTTCTTCGGGTTGAGTTCGGCAATTAATTTTTGTAAATCACGCGTCTTAAACTTTATGTGTTGAGGGGGTAGAGCGACTATATTCGGCAAATCAGCAACACCAGTACATATATTTGGCGTAAAAACGGATTTTAAGTGCTCAGCAAATATTTTACCTTTTTCAGTATCGCTTCTTGCCCAACCTCCGGTAGATGTGCGTAGAGGTGGCTTATATTCAACGGGTGTTTTAAGCTTTCTGGCAGCGCGCCACAAGGAGTAATTAGACGCCGGTGTAACATCAAGACCCTCCAGATAATTTTTAAGAGATGCAATTTTTTCAGATGCAAGCAACTCTTGGAGTCGTTTAGTGCACTCTTTATATCTGATTTTATTTTGTGGTGATCTGTGCTGTTGCCATTCCCTTCTAGCCCTTCTTTTTTCACGTACGAGACGTTCAATGTCTGTAGAATAAATTTTATTAAACCCAATCTGCGGATGGGAGATAGTGGCATGTTCAGCAGCCTGTTTAATGTTCTCGCTGAGATTGGCAATGTTCGATTCAATATCATCGGGTGTTCTAAGCGTAATGTTTTCCGTACAATGACTGCTGAGATATTTTTTGAACCCCAGCCAATTTACACGATTGATCATCTTCACATATGGGTCAGGTAAGTTACTTCTTAATGGGCTACAAATTGTGATGATCGTCGGGGAGTGATCGGACGAGAGATCAAGAGAAGCTTGAACTTGAATTAAATCCCTAGAGATATTTTTTATGACGCCAAAATCTATAACATCCGGAATTTTTTGTATGTCAGTAGACCAATAAGTGGGCGAAATGACATCCAAGCCCATTTTTGAAATAGTGTTGAACAATGCTCGACCTCTGGGTGTAACAAGGCGTGAACCCCAGAACGTATGTTTCGCATTGTAGTCTCCAGCTGCTACAAAACAAGGTCCAAGAGATTTGTAGAAATCCTCATATTGATTCTCAGTGATTGAAAATCTGGGAGGGGAGTAAATTGATGATATAACGAAATTTGAACAAAAACTTTCAATGCCAATATTTGTTGCTTGTAGGTATTCTTCACAAATGTTATCAAGAACATAGTGCTTGAGTCTTGACTTTATTAGAATTGCTGATCCACCGCAAGCCCTTCCTCTAGGGTCCTTTGTATCATATACAGTGTAGCCATAAATTTTAAAAAGACTTCTCGAAGTCAAATGAGTCTCAGATACTAACATTATATCAATATTTTTTTCGTGAGGAAGTGCTCAAGTTCATTTTTATGTTGGCGAATGCCGTTTGCGTTCCAGAAACATATTGTTAACGTGTTCATGGCTTATTAACTATTGCTTGAAGCAGAGTATTCTGCATTCGCAACATTTCTTGCATCATGGTAGTCATATTTGTTGTAAAATTGTTTATAGTTTGCACAAGATTTTCAATAGTGGCTTCAAGGCGATTATAATTAAAGTTTGAGTTTGTATTTGTAGAATTATTTTGCGGTGAAACATTTTGTGTCGGAATAGAACTAGCCTTAGCAGCATCTGCATACGATACACGGGAAGTAACTGGTTGGCTCATTTGCTGAATGTATGTAAAAAAAATCTGCTATGACGTCTGTTCACTACGGAGGTTAAACTAGTTTTGATCTTTGACTGAATTGAGTCCCATAAGATAGTAAAACTGTCTATCCTTTTTTCTTTAGAGTCCCCCTCCGCCAAGAGTTTCAAGTTATGTAAAATTTTATAATTGCTTCCATGATTTGCCCGAAATCAAGTTCGTACAGAGTCTTTCCCGTCGATTGATGCACACTGCGACGGATCGCGCAATTAATGCTAGGTGAATACATGTCCCATTCTCGTTGATCGTTACGTACAAAACATCGGAGTGCTTCATTAATTGATCATTTGACCCTTTCACATGCGTTGGACTGTGGACTATGAACCGCTGTAAATTGATGTTTAATGCCAAATTGATCCAATAAATCCCGAAATTCCTTCGACTTGAATTGACTTCTGTCAGAAATAATAATCTCCGGTACGTCAAAGCATGCAAAAACTTCGTTCCTTAAATATTCCACTATAGAGTTTGTTACGAATTTTTTTAGAGGTTTCAGAAAAGTAAATTTATTTTTCAGTTTTATGTAAAAAAAGTACATAAAAATTTCATAGCGATAAGTTGTGTTTTAGGGAGTGCGTCCGCCCCTCAAAGTTGGCTTTCAATCCCATTTTTCAATGTAATTTTTGCATATGACTATCTTTTTTAATAAAACATTTTACAAGAAAATAATGTATGGCAATATTTTAGCTCTTCTAGTCTACAACATTAGTCTCACAGAAAGTTTTTTGCTAAAATTAATATTTTAGGAAATAATGAAAAAAATAACCAACAAAATACCAAAAATTATATACCTATACCGAAATTGCATTGATATGGAAATTATTTTACTAAGCGTTTACAATAAGACTTTATATCTATTAAATTATTTCATACATATATTAAGTATAGTCATAAAAATACTTTGAATACATGGGCTTGCGGGTTAAGTTTGAGGGCCGGACGCACCCCTTAAAACCCAACTTATCGCTATGAAATTTTTTGTATTTTTTTTACATAAAACTGAATCTATTTGGAGGGTGCCAGAAAAGAGATAAAAAAAATCTTCCATATAACTAACGGCTACTCTAATGTACATAAATGTATGTATTTTTTGCAAAAATGGAACTAACTTTAGTTTCTGTTCGAAAAAGTACAAATCACAAATTTAGTTTTATTTTTCTCCAAAAAATAAAAATCGGAAAATAACAATTATTTCTATAATTATTATTTGATTACGCTATGTAAGTCAAATTACATGTGATAGTTTTTAAGAAACAAATAACATCAAATATATTCGTAAATATTCGGACAAACACTAGGAGAACGAAACCACGTACAATTATTTCTGCTTGAAAAAAGAAAAAACAATTATTTCCGGTAAAAAATTTAAATTTTACAATTATTGGAGTTTAGAAAAATCTAGTTAAGGACAAAACAACGTTCGTCAATGTTGTTTGATGTTTCTTTGTATGCATTTCCTTTTTTTAAATTCTAGAATAATTATTATATTTGGTCCCTGATTCATTCCTTTTTCAAAAATATATTGTGAAAAAAAAATTATTTTTAACTACGTTCGAACTAACCCTACGAAAATTAAAAGGCCAACCTCTTATATACTTTCCATGCTAGCTCTTAAATTTTAATGTATTTTGTAGTAAATATACCCTTCAGAAGAAAGTAGTAGTGCAGAAGTACTCTTGGACTAGCCGCAAAGCGATGCCAAGTAGTCGCTCTTGATTTCCCCATTAATACTTTCAAGTGATATATGCTCACAGGCATATCACAAGTATATATTAAATACAAAACTGGCCCCAGAATACTTCCCTGTGGCACACCGGAAGATATAGATTCGGGCACACTCGTGACCTCTCCTTCCACAACAGTGAACTTCCTATCAATAATATAACTTTCCAAAAGCTTTTGTATGTTTATTGGTAGGTATGTCTTCAATTTTAAAACTATGCCTTCGTGCCATACTTTATCAAATGTCTGAGAAACATCAATAAAGAAAGCAGAACAATACTTCTTTTCCTCAAATGTTTTTCTTATAATTTGGACCAATCTATGCGTTTGTTCAATGGTGCTATGATGACTTCTAAAACCAAATTGACGGTCCGGGATGCACCCATTATCAGGTAAAATGTTGGACAATTTATTCATCAGCAGCTTTGAAATTGTTGAAAGTAAGCTTACAGGCCTATATGACTCAGCCTTGGTAAAATCTTTGCCTGGCTTTGGAATCATTTTAATCTTGGCAAGTTTCCAGTTATGTGGAAAATACTGCATTCGTAAAATGGCATTAAAAATAAATAGCAGGATTCTTATTGCAATATGAGGCAAATTCATCAGCATCTGGTTACTAATTTTATCAATACCTGGAGCTTTCTCGGGTTGAGTTCTGCAATTACTTTTTGTACATCACGCGTCTCAAATTTTATGGGTCTAGGGGTAGCGCAACTACATTTGGCAAATCAACAACACCAGAAAATGTGTTTGGAGTAAATACTGATTTTGAATGCTCAGCAAATATTTTACCTTTTTCAGTATCGCTTCTTGCCCAACCTCCGGTAAATGTGCAGATAGGTGGTTTAAACTCAACGGGTAGTTTAATTTTTCTAGCAGCGCGCCACAAAGAGCAATTAAATGCTGGTGTGGTATCAAGACCTTCCAAATTATTTTTAAGAGATGCAGTTTTTTCAAATGCGAGCAACTCTTGGAGTCGTTTAGTATACTCTTTAAATCTGATTTCAAGTTGGAGAGATCTGCGCTGTTGCCATTCTCTTCTAACTCGTCTTTTTTTACACACGAGACGTTCAATATCCGTAGAATAAATTCTATTATAGGAGGTAGTGGCATGTTCAGCAGTCTGTTTAATATTTTCATTAAGGTTGGCAATGTCAGATTCAATATCATCGAGTGTTTTTAGCGTAATATTTTCCGTGCAATGACTACTAAGATATTTTTTTAATCCCAACCAATTTACACGATTTATCATCTTCACATATGGATGAGGTAAGTCACTTCTTAATGGGCTACAAATTGTAACCATCGTGGGAGATTGATCGGACGATCACTCTCAAATTGAATTAAAAGCCCAGAGATATTTTTCTTGACGCCAAAATCTATAACATTCGGAATTTCTTGTTTGTCAGTAGGCCAATAAGTGGGCTCTACACTCGAAATGACGTCCAAACCCATTTTTGAAATCTTATTAAACAACGCTCTACATCTAGGTGTAACAAGACGCGAGCCCCAGTACGTATGTTTTGCATTGTAGTCACCAGCTGCCACGAAGCAAGAACCAAGCGATTTGTAGAACTTCTCATACTGATCTTCGGTAACTGAAAATCTGGGAGGTGAGTAAATTGATGATATCACGAAATTCGCACAAAAATTTTCTACGAAAATATTCGTAGCTTGCATATATTCTTCACTAACGTTCTCAAGGATATAGTGCTTGAGTTTTGACTTAATTAGAATTGCTGATCCACCGCATGCTCTCCCTTTCAGGTCTTTTGAATCATATAGAGTGTAACCATTTATTTTAAAGCAGCTTCTCGAAGACAAGTGAGTCTCAGAGACCAACATTATATTAATATTTTTTTCCGTTAGGAAGTGCTCAAGTTCATTTTTATGTTGGCGAATGCCGTTTGCGTTCCAGAAACATAGTTTTAACGTGTTAATGGTTTGTTGACTAATGCTTGAAGCAGAGTATTCTGCATTCTCAGCATTTCTTGCATCATAGTCATATTTGTTGTAAAATTATTTATACTTAGCACCAGATTCTCAATAGTAGCTTCAAGACGACTAAAATTAAAGCTAGAGTTTGCATACGTTGACTTATTTTGCGGTGGAATATTTTGTGTGGGAATAGAACTAGTCTTAGCAGCATCGGCATACAATACACGTAAAGTAACTAGTTGGCTAGTTTGAGGAAGAGTGGCGCAGTAAGCAATTGCTGATTGAACTGGAGCTAATTTTGGTTTTTGACCCATAGCCTGTTTAACAAAAGAATATACAGGGCATCCTCTGTAGTTAGCGGTGTGATTACCTCCACAATTACTGCATTTTCTTTCTGCTTGATCTTTTGGCTTAGTACATCTAGCAGTACCATGCAATTTACCGCAAATAACACAAACTGTAGGTGATTTGCAGTAAGTTTTTGTGTGGCCATATTCTTGGCAATTATGGCACTGTACGGGACCTGAACGCTTACGTGGCTCTTCAACTGTGATTTTTCGGAATAAGAGGTATTTTAGACTATAAATTGGGTGCGTCTCGTTTTTTTCAACTATATATCATTCGGCTCCAGATCAACACGAAATAAAGGCTGGGGAATCTTCTCTCTATTGATTATATCGGTAACATTTTTTACCTTAAATTCTTGGTCGATAAGTGCACATTTTACTTCTTCGGGCTCAACATATGAATCTATGCCCTTTAATACTATCTGTAGGACTATAGCACTCTTAAGTTGGTAAGTGTACAAATTTGTTTTATTTTTTTTCAAACTCACTAACAATTTTTCGGAAATCTTTTTCATCATATATTTGGATTTTAGTTTCATCAATATTACCTCGTTTAATTGGAATGATGTGAAAATTATTTTCACCAATGGTCGACAGTAGTTTTTTAGAAGCTCGTTAGAATTTTTTTCTCTCAGATAAATAGGTGGTGACTTAAAAGACTTTTGCAATGATGCAGCGGGTTTGTCGTTTTTGTCTTGCAATAATGAAAAACGATTTTGACGATTGATAGAAGATGCGCTGTTATCCCTAGACATCTTGGGGGCAGATCCAATTTTAGTAGAATTTGGGCTTCTCCCGCGCTTTAAAACAGTTATATATCTGTCCATTCCTGTGTTGATATCTTGGTTAAGTGATGAACGCGAGCCCGAAGCGGATGATATCGCTGACCTAAATGAAGAAGTAGTTGGCAAGTGTAATGTTAACGATTCACTAGTTGGCATTGGAGAAAGCGAAGTTGATCGTTGACGAAAAAGTGAATTTTCCGTTAGAAAAAGGCTATCGTTTGATTTTTAACCGACTTCAAAAAAAGAAGGAGGTTAACAATTCGTCACTATTTTTTTTTTTTTTTTTTTTTTTTAGGTGTGTAGGTCCATAACTCGGTGCATTTTAGACCGATTGTAAAAATTTATTTGTTGTCTGAGAGGGTATAGCTTCCCATTGGTCCCATTTAAAAAAAGTTGGCGGGGTCACGCCCACAATTTTTTAAATTTGATTTATTGATCTTCTACTTATTTGATTGCTGCGAAACCTAGCAAACATCTTTGGTCCTTGTAATTAGAAAATTCTTGAGTTGAAAAAATGGGCGGGGCTACGCCCATTCAAATGTATTATAACATTACACGTGGTTCTACTTAACCGATTTTTACAAAACTTAGAACACACCCTAAACTTTAATCAAGGCACAAAATTGCGTTAAAAAAGTGGGCGGGGCACGCCTATTAAATTTTAGTATAATATTTCATGTGCTTAGATTTAACCAATATTGACGAAACTTGGCACACACCCTAAGCTTTAATAAAGCCAAAAAATTGCGTTAAAAAAAGTGGGCGGGGTCACGCCTACAATTTTTTAAATTTGATTTTGTAATCTTCTACTCATTTGATTGCTGGGAAACCTAGCAAACATCCTTGGTTTTTGTAATTACAAAATTTTTAAGTTGAAAAAATGGGTGGGGCTACGCCCATTAAAATGTATTATAACATTACACGTGGTTCTACTTAACCGATTTTTACGAAACTTAGCACACACCTTGAACTCTTAAAAATACACAATCTTGTTTTAAAAAAAGGGGCGTAGCCACGCCCCATAAAATTTAACACTTAATTTCACGTGCTTTTACTTCATCGATTTTTACGAAACTGGACCATATTTCCAAATAAAGAAAGATACTTACAAATAAATTTTTTTTGAATTGACCAGAGTTTAAAAGTATTCACTAAAAAGGTAAAAATAAAACTTAAAAAAAAAAAAATTAAACCGACTTCAAAAATAAGCACTAAAAAGCAACAAATAATATAGATCTAGTTAAATAAAAGATTTTTATATATGTTACCTACAGTGCCGTTTGAAGTTGGTGCCAGTAATACTGAACCTATTTGGAGGGTGCCAGAAAAGAGATAAAAAAAATCTTCCATACAACTAACGGCCACTCCAATGTACATAAATGTATTTATTTTTTGCAAAAATGGAACTAACTTTAGTTTCTGTTCGAAAAAGTACAAATCACAAATTGAGTTTTATTTTTCTCCAAAAAATAAAAATCGGAAAATAACAATTTCTATAATTATTATTTGATTAGGCTAAAGTTCGTATCGCTATGTAAGTCAAATTACATGTGATAGTTTTTAAGAAACAAATAACATCAAATATATTCGTAAATATTCGGACAAACACCAGGAGAACGAAACCACGTACAATTATTTCTGCTTGAAAAAAGAAAAAACAATTATTTCCGGTAAAAAATTTAAATTTTACAATTATTGGAGTTTAGAAAAATCTAGTTAAGGAGAAAACAACGTTCGTCAATGTTGTTTGATGTTTCTTTGTATGTATTTCCTTTTTTTAAATTCTAGAATAATTATTATATTTGGTCCCTGATTCATTCCTTTTTCAAAAATATATTGTGAAAAAAAAATTATTTTTAACTACGTTCGAACTAACCCTACGAAAATTAACAGGCCAACCTCTTATATACTTTCCATGCTAGCTCTTAAATTTGAAATTATTTTGTAGTAAATATACCCTTCAGAAGAAAGTAGTAGTGCAGAAGTACTCTTGGACTAGCCGCAAAGCGATGCCGAGTAGTCGCTCTTGATTTCCCCATTAATACTTTCAAGTGACGATTTTAACATTGGGCTGTCATACGAAAACTACTACTCGCTTTTATGCACCACTGGTCACTTTGGGAGTGGTGCACGACTGCAGAGTAATTTTTCAGCAGTCGCCTTTGAACTCATGCACGAATAGTTATTTATGGATAAATTGGTATTGAGAAATATTTAAAAAATGTACACAAAGATTTTTTTTAAATAATCATAATAAGTGTGAAGACAACTTAAATTACATAAAAAATATAAAAACTAAAATTTGTACAAGGCATTTCATTATCTTTTTTACCATAAGAAAAGCTTAAGTTATAAATTTAAATTTGAAACGTTAAAATATAAAAAAAAATTAAAAAATAAGAAATTTCATTGGCTTTGTTATCACAAGAAAATTTAAATTATAAATGTATGTATGTAATTAGTGTGAACTTTCCAGCAGTTCGTGGTTGTTTTGGTTGTTGTTTCAGTTTAATGTAGTGAACTCGTCTCGTCATGGTTATCCACACTTAGGTGAGCGCGATTTTGTTTTGTGTTCTGCTTGCTGTTGATTTTGTGGTATTTCTTCTTCTCGTGATGGAGAGCTGCTCTGAATTTCTCTTCTGGACTATCATCAGAAATTGCATCTAAAAAATCAATATGAAATATTGAAAAAATCAATATGATATTATTAACTGTGACCGCAAAATTGCAAGCTTTTTAAATGTAGGCGTACCAATAATAGCATCGTAGATATTTTTAAAGTCTTTGAACCTCTTTTTGTCTTGCACTCCTTCAGCGTTAAATGCCATAACAATTTCTCGTCCAAGAATTTGGCCAAGATTTTTGCATATATCTCCTTTTATAAGAGATTTTATGTAGCGAACCTGCAATGTTTTAGTTTATATTAATGTTTTGAAGTGTGTTATAAAAATTGTATTTTATATGTGATAATTACTTACATACAAATCATTTTGGTTTTCAAGTACTTTTTCAAGCTCATGGAGTTGGATCTCTGATTTTACAGGGAAAATCTTCATAACATTGTCTAAAGCCTTGTTTTTGTCGAGAAGCTGATTTAGCAGCACTTTATGTTCCGCAAGAATATCGCATATTTTCATGTTTTGTTGCTTTTGCTGTTCAAGCGTATCTGTTAAAGATTTTAAATAGAATATAATTTGAGGTTTAAACTCCTGTAAAAATAAACTAACTTACCTGTCATGTCGTCCAGTATTTTATGAACTTCTACGCAGCCATCGCACTTTGACCCACCTAAAATTCACATTTATACAAAAATTTTTAGTATTAGCTTTAAAGAAAATGTTCACAGTCGAAGTAACTCACCTTTTGTCGAGAAGTGTTTTATTTTTGAAGCCATTATGATGGATATTTGAATTTGCGACTATGAACAGCTGTGCAAAATTGGAATGAGTGCAAATTAAGATTCAAAAGGAAACAAAAGTATTTGTATTTTATGGATTTTAAGGGAAATTTTTCTTTTTCCCCTAAAACTAAGCTTGAAGTAAAAATTATAAGTTTTAAGGAATCAGTGGGTTCTTTATAACAACTTTTAAGGTCTAGAATTCTGCTACCTTCAACAAAATTATTTTCTCCTTCTATAAAGCCAACTATATCAACTGCGCAAAAATTGTTCGGGCTACTGGACGAAAAGTAACAAAGATTAAAATAAACGCCTTTGATACCCTCTTTACAACGTATAAATCCACTTTTTTCTTCTTTTTTAAATGTTTCATGTCTTTCATTGTTTAAGATTTGTTGAATTATTTGAGTAGGCTTTCTGACGTGCTTTTTTAGCTTCTGAAGTCGGTTTTCAAAATCATATGCAGAAAATTCTGCAAGTGTTCCATATTTTGCTGCATCTTCAGCTATGTAGAACAAGCTGTGCACATTAAATGAAACACTTTCTTCCCCAAATATGATTGGAAAATTTTCTACAAAAAGTTGCAAGATAGCTTGAGCTTGTTCAATATTACTTGACATGTCGGGAACAGCTTAATATTCTGTACGCACAGTGCAATAGCAGAAATTCGTAATAAAAGTCATTATCAACTATTTTTTGCAAAATAAACGGACCAGTATAAGCCAGAAGTAGTCGAAATTCAGTTGCCTTCCGATTAGATAGTTCATTTGACGATCTCGGCTTTCTAGGAAATTCTTTCGGGACAAATTTTTTAAGGTCTTGTAACTGCGTTGATATCTTTTCAACGTTTTCTTTTGGTAATTTAGGGCGAGTTCGTCGATTTACAAGACGTACAATCATTTTTATCATGACCTTAAGCTCAATTAAATGCATGCTGTCCAAAAGAGTTTGAGAAATCATTTTGAAATCAATGCATTCTAAAGGACTCTTTGTTACTTGGAAGCATGGTAAGTGATGTTCTGGATACTTGCGTGCATAAAAGTCATCTGTTGTGGGATAACCAGATGCAATGCTGTATGTTAACACATTTTATACTTTTTTAGCTTTCTGAGTGCATTTCATACATCCATGGCTTGAAGTATGTCCAGGAATACCACATACAAAAGACCTTGCCGGTGTATCGCAGACTAAGTATCTAAACATAATAGGTCTATTTCGATTATTTATGTTAATATACCCATCTAAATGCTTTACTTCTTCCACAAAATCTCTCAAAAATGCATGGACACTGTGCGGCTTACTCCTTTCAACAAAAACACCTATGGGAAACGGTTCCAACTTTCGTTTAGAATTAACTATTTTAAGCAAAATGGGCCAAAGCTGCACTGATGAACTTTTGAACAGTGGAATACCATCGATATGAATATCGATCACGATTTCAGCATAGCTCTGCAGTAATGTTTAAATTTTTAAAATCTGATTTTTTATGCCGAAATGGCAGTAATTACCTGAAGATATATGTTTTGTTACAGCAAGTTTTTGCCTTCCCAATAGCTTTTCTAAACATAAAGGTTCTTTAAGACCTTCTTCTTTCAAAATTGCCAACAATTTCTCTACACAAATTTTTGTGGGTTTGGTTTCTATGTACCACGTTCTAAATTTTGCCGAAAACTTAGAGTTTAACAAAATTTGCCACTCATTTCCCGGCAGACTGTCATTTTCACATCTGCTACTGCTTTCACAGAATTTCGCTTCTATGTTTTCACATTGTATTTCTTCACTACACTTTTCAAGCACTCTTTCTTTACATGCAACTTTTTGTTTTGCTACTCTTCGTTGGAAAGTGCGTTTATTCATTTTTATTTTCTTCTTATAACAAAATATATTTGGCTTAAAAAGCGTTACGAATATTAGCCTGTTCAATTCATAAGAATATAGAAAATATATTTACTTTTTTTGTTTTTTATTTGTAAGACACAGGAATATTCCTCGCAAGTACTGATCAAACTTTAATTTTACGAGCCAACAATTGAAGGTTAGCCGCGAATAACGTTTTAAGTGACAAAATAATAATTTTTCAGGAGAGCCAATAAACGTATTTTGAAGCAAGATTGCTTTTTTCGTTAAATTTTTTTTTAGCTTATCGAATATAATGATAACTAGCATTAGCTTTTCTTTTTGTATCTCTGCTACATTTATCAACTATTTTCGACAATTTCGTTTTCATAATTTTATTAGTTACTTACAATGTTTAGCACTGACTAAACGATTTGTAATTGTATTTTGACGGCGATAAGATGCATAATTTTGAATGGTTTTATATTTGAACAACGCAAGAGAGTTATGTTAATGGTAATCTGTGAAAAAACTGTTTTTTTTAATTGTCTTTTACAACGTTATTCGCGGCTGTGTTTCAATTGTTGACAGCTTTTAGCAGCACTGCCTACCTAAACATTTGTTGATAGTGTTGCGAAATTAAAAAATGAGTTCAGCATTTGCGACTAGTCTACCAGTACTTTCAACCCGTATATAAATAGTATCCGTTGCGACTACTGACTTTTATTCCGGTATAGCACCAATCGTCAGACGTCAATGCCTCTACCTTCTTCTGCAGGGTATTCAGAGAACAAAATAAGCAAATCAAACACATTTAAACAATCCCATACATACACATATCGTCACCTTAAATGCAAACGGATGTAACTATGCAAAATTTCGAGATCGAGTTTTTGATTGATTATGGTTCATTTTATCAAAATACATGTTCACGCAAATGTTTAGACCTCTGCGATTTTCAATAATGCAGTAAAACTTCGTTATAACGAAAAACTTAATATAACGTATGTTTAAGAAATTTATTATTCGACATATTGTCAAGTTTATTTTAATTTGAAATTTATTTGCTGGTGGTTCTGCCTTTAAGGCAGAATTAGGCTTTACGTGCTGTTCTGTTCTGAATCAGCTGTTTTGTTTCTCTTCAATTGAAAGTCAGTATGTGTGGTTAGTTTTTCCTTTTTTGTTCTGTTCTGTTGCGGTCAAATCTGTAGAAAATAGAATTCAACGTTAAGTAACAGCAAAAGTGTGTATGTGTTAGTGTGTTGTGATACTTTGTATAGGTTGCCAGCTGATTCTTTCCACAGAAAAAGTAATTGCAAAATATTTGATACAGAAAAGAACGGCACAGAACAGCAACGAAAAGTAAAGACTAATGAGGCCTTTATACCTTTTATTGTTATCCAAAGGATTTCTAATTGTATAAAGGTGTAGAACAATAGAGTAGATTCATATCGAATATAAATTATTTGCTGGGGTTTGTATAAGTTTCTAAGCCTACTATGCTTATTTTTCTTTTGTGATTTTCAAAAATATTATTATTTGTGAATTCTCAAATAGTTTTTGAAAGTCTGTACATAAGATAAGAGAATTGTGACTGTTCAAGATGTGTGGTTGAAGTCTACTGACGGTTTGTTACAGCAACAATGAAATGCATATAGACATCGCTGAACCACCAGCAAATAAATTTCAAATTATAACGTATGTTTTATTGAGTACCTTGAGAAAACCTCTTTATTGCAACGTTTTTCATACAAAAATACACAATAACTATAACGAACAAATTCTGAGCAAAAAAAAAGCCGCTATATAGCGAAATATTCCTTCAAATGCCTCAATATAACGAAATCTGAATAAATCCTAAATGATAAGCCCCGTTATAAAAATAGCGAAGTCTTAATGACTTTCAAGCGCACTTGTAAAGCCTCTATACAACGAAGTACTCATACAAAAGCCTCTATACAACGAAGTGAGAATAAAATTATGTATAGCAAAATGGTAAAGAAAACCATGGTTAGTTAGAATTTTTTCGTATTTCTTCAAATTTCGTTGTATCAATTACTTGCTGATTATATTTATAGCGAATGAATGGCTATAACGAAGTATTTTCAGATCCCTTTGAATTCGTTATATCGAAGTTTCACTGTACTTTATTCTTATTGATTTTAAAACTTTTTTTGTTTCTCCTGTAAAGATATTAAAGTGTAATCACATTCGTTTGCATTTAAGGTGACGATATTTATAACAAATAAATGCTCTTTAACAAACGTTTATTTACTTATTTTTTAAACAAACACATTATACCGACATGCATTTGCAAACGAATTATTATTTACTTATGCATATTGAATATACAAATATATGTATATTTACATACAAACATATCTATATAAAAATAAAAAAAATTCCCAGTTCTTGCAACCAGGGCTGCCGTTTTTGGTTATTTCTAACCAAGGTTGGAAACCGAAAAAAATAACGGTATCGGTATTGATACCGGTACAATTATTTTTTAAATTTCGGTATCGGTAGCGGTATTGGTATTTTTTTTTATTTCGGTATCGATATTACCGGTACATACCGTTATCGAGTTTATAATACCGGTATACCGATATTACTGATAAATTTATTATTTCAGGAATTGGACATAACAAAAAATCTTTTTTTTATTAAATTACTTCAAAAAGGGAGTATTTTTACATTAACATACATACATATGTACTCGTATAAAAGTGTATATACTTATTTGTTTCTATATATGTTTTTATACTATTATTAGAAAATAATTTATTAAAAAAGTGAAACAAGGAGACTGCAGTTCAAACTTTACATATAAAAAGTATACATTTTGGTTAATTAAACAAAACAGTAAAAATAAAAGTTTTGTCTATACTGTTATAATATTACACTGTGTGACAAATTTTGATGAAATCGAAATACCTGGGACGTGTTACTATTTTTCTGCTAGGTATTGTCGAGTATAACAATACAAATTGTATTTGATATATTCCAGACACCTCTAAAA
The DNA here is from genome assembly GCA_944452675.1 of Tachina lurida. Taxonomy (NCBI): domain Eukaryota; kingdom Metazoa; phylum Arthropoda; class Insecta; order Diptera; family Tachinidae; genus Tachina; species Tachina lurida. The sequence continues at coordinate 68,768,924 of OX101756.1, read as the reverse complement.
TCTTCAGTTACAGGTAAAAACCCAGTTTTTCGTAACCGTAGACACTTATCAACCTCTAACTAAGATAAATATCAACCGAATTTATAAACGGATAGAGAAAGAAGAGACTAAGACCTTTTGAAACAAATATATTTTGTTTCAGTAAATTTCAAATATATGTATGTCTTTATTGTTTCACCAAATATAATTTTTTCGGTTTTTTTCGACACTTTTCTACTTTGGACACGTTTTTAGGCAATATTTTTGTACTGGACCTTTATTGTTTACAACTTTTTTTTATAAAACATAGTTGAATAAGAGTAATTCGCAGGACTGTTTTAAATATTTTTTAAGAGACTTTTTGTTAAAGAACTACCTGTATGATATATTTCGCGTTCTATTTATACGTTTTCAGTGTATTTAAACTTCCAGGATGATGAAAGTACAATTTAATAGATGTATATCAACACAGTAGCTCGTTTCTGTATTTCTCGCATAGCAAAATTTCTCACATGAAATGTGAAACACAAAATTCCATCGCTTCTCGATTTGTGATAAAAAAGTATTTCTGTATTTGAATGTGAAAACAGACAACACTGAATCTGTTTTTCTTGTTTTTACAAGAAAATTAAAATAATATAATGAAAATTAATATAAATTGAATGTAAAATGCTTGAAATAAGTTTTTTCTATCAATTGTCTCTACATAAGAATATAATACAAAATAAATTCTAAATAAACATTATCATATCGACTCGTTAATATTTATTTTAGTTCAACAATTCTTTGCATATCTTTTCGACTAAATTATTTTTCATATTTTTACACAGAAATTCAAAAATTCATATGTTTTTGTTCACATTTTGTTGTTCTCGCACCAATTCAAAATGTGAGTTGTTTTGACAGTTCTTGCGAGAAAGTTTTCACAAAATATTACAGAAACACTTTTTTGCACATCCTTCCAATAATTGCTGGAAATTTATTCAAATGACAGATAGTTCTCGCAAAGTAAATATACAGACCCACTTATGTGAGAAAAGCCATTTTTGTTTCAATTTACAATGTTTTTGTTACGATTCCCTCGTTTCATGCGGCGAATTTTACGATACGAGAAATGCAGAAACGAGCTACAGAGTACAAAATTGGTACAAAAAAGTACTTTTCTTCACCTCAAGAGAGGAATCTTCAACTTCAAATATAAAAGCTTAACAGTTTCTTCTCTACCATCCTTATATATTACGGTGAAGCGTATAAACAAGACCAACACCAAAGTAAGAAAGTTAATTGAAATATATTTTTGCCCATATTATGGTTTACAGCTCAACTAAGTTGGATTGAAACTGCTAATTTTAGTTGACTTCGAAACAATGCACGAAAAACAAAGGTTCTTATCTATGCTATATGTTTTGAAACCATAGTATCCATTACAAAACATTTTAAATATTTTTAGTTTTGGCCTTGGTATTTCTTCTTGAGATTCTATGTTTTATGAACATGGCAATAATATTGGTTGACATATGGGATTGGTTGGTGTCTGGAATAGTACAGCAAAACGAACACAACGGTCGAAATAAAAACCAAAATATAACTGATAAAAAGCAGTTTTCTCATGGTGAAAAAAGTTGTAATACATAATAAAAATTTGGCAACTATCATTTATTTTTTGGCCGGAATGGGTATACCGGTACGTACCGGTATAGACGTAAACGGTAGTCTGGATACCGGTATTTTCTAACCGAAATGGATTTCGGTATCGGTAACGATACCGGTATCTAATTTTAGCGGTATTTGAATCGGTATCGGTATTTTTACGATACCGTTTGCCAACCTTGTTTCTAACCAAAAGTGGTTACTTTTTTCTTTAATGTGGAGATGTGAATATTTTTCTCATTTTGGTTATTTTTATGCCAAAATAACGATACACATATACATATTTTTTAAGTTTTACTTTTTAAGCTTTTATGTTCTTCAATTTTTAGTATTGCTACCAAGGCAACTGAAAATAACAGCTGTGACTATAATCGCTAGTGCAGCCACCTCTTATGAACTCGCCTTGATTGGCACTCACTTGTTTACAATACTTTTACAACACTGTGAACAGCTTTAAATTTACTAAATGATCGCAACTCTGTACTACAGAAATTAATTGTCTTTTGTAATGGCGTCAACATTCAATTAAAAGGTTTTACAAAGTAAATTTATATAAAGAATATGCACGTAAGTTGTTGTTTGTGTAAAAATACCGTTCGGCTGTCAAATACAAAAACTAAACGTGTGAAGAAAATCAAAATTCAACAATAAAACGGTAAAATAAACGCGAAAAAATTAATCAGCTGCTGACTGGCATATACTCCCCCAGGGGAGTCTATTTTAGACTACGGGCTTGGCAACCCCGGGGCCCCAGCTGGGGTAATGTGGCTTTTTCCATTGACGTACCTTTGGTACATTTGCCATAGAACTTATGTGTTACTACCCGATCTCTGGCAACAGAGCAACGGATGTGCACATATTTATAAAAGAAAGACAGGTAACTGTTGATGTCAGTTAGGTGCATGATCGCCTGGAACTGCCCCTGAGTTCAAAAGATAGGAGTAGTGAAGCCTTTATGGTGAAACTGCGAGGTCTGACCAGAGGCTACTTTTGGTACCACGGGTGCCGGTTGCCCGACAGTCGAGCTGCTCTGAAGATTTGAGTGCATGTAGCGGTCGTCAGGATCTTTTGCTGAAAGGCCTAGTTCGTCAAACCCCAGGGGGTTAAGGGATGATTTTGGTGTGTGTGAAGTAGGCACTGGATTTTTGGCGACACAGGCATGGGTTCATTTTGGATGGGTGGTTTAGCTGTGCCGGCAATGGTTGAGGAATTCTCTTGGGGTCTTCGCTATGAGTGTATACACAACACCTTAGCGTGGAAGCCAGAGAATTATCGTGGTGGCTGTGGTTGCTACCAAAAGATACGCTGGTAGAATGGTCTTGGCTTACCAGTGTTAAATCAATGCTAGTGGTTGGTATGACGCGGTCAGCCAGACACTATTCTAGGTGCTGTTGCCAATCAACAGAAGCTGCTATGGCACGAACATAGCAGCAGAGTTTAGATAGCTCAAATTACCTAAGCAAGGTAATTAAATATAGTACAGGGATAACTATATATAAGGATTGCAACCTGTCTGCCTTTTTGAGGAGTGCACATAGGTGCATTCCTAAAGAAGGGTGCATGGGGGCGTTGGTCTGGCGTCTAACCCACACCCGGTGCTTTGGCACCCGTGAGATAAGGCCGTAAAGGCAGGTGCTCACGGAAAGCTATCGCACATCTGACTGGCATATACCTTACAAATGAGCATTGAACTATTGCTTGCAAGTCAGTTTCATGTACCTTGATTTCTTGTTGTAGTGCGGCACAAAGTGTATGCATTTTGAGTGTTATTTAATAAAAATACTACATATTGAAATTTGGTTACTTTTTTCTCATTTGGTAACTTTTAAAGCGAATTTTGGTTGTAAAAATTTTTAGGTTGTGGCAGCACTGCTTGCAACATGCAACTTAATATTCTTTCTTCAATATGTTTGCTAGCATATTGTTGTTGTTGTAGTACATTTCTACAAACTTATTCATACAGAAGAAGGAATGGTTGCCATGGTGGCGTATATATGTATGCATATGTATATATGTACGAATGTGTATACATATCTACGTGTAGTTTTTTGCATAACACTACCCTGCAGAAAATGCGAATAGTGAAATTGTAGTGATTTACTAGTGACATTGTCAGTAGTACTACTGACCAGTTGTATCCCAGCCAATGTAATTATCTATTGACATTTAACATTAGCTTGTCATTGAAAATCCACCACTAGACTGTAGCAATACTGACTAAGTAGTTCTTTTGGGACCACATGGAGACATTGGAACCAAAGATTCACTAGTAAATTTTAGGGGCTCCAGTCTACAATACCGATATTTCCTCGCTCCATATCAATAGTAAAATTGTAGTGATTTACTAGTGACATTGTCAATAGTACAACTGAATAGGTGTACCGCAGCCAATGTAATTGCCTATTGACATATAACATAGGGTTGTCATTGAAAATCTACCAGTTGACTTTAGCACTATTCATTTACGACCATATGGAGACATTTGAACTAAAGAATCACTAGTACATTTTAGTGACCTTCCTTTACAATTTAATAAGGGTTGAGCCAACAAACTTAAATACATACATACCTACATACATATGTACGTAAGTTTTTAACATTATTGCATAGCATAATAAAAAAGAAAAACAAACTATTGGCAATATCAACAGAAATACATTAGAACTGTTGTCTCTAACGTATCTCTACTCGCGCATAAAAGGAAAATTTTCGACATTTCAACTAGTGCAATTGTCGCTAGAGAAAAGAGTGTTCACATAGAGACATATGGCACTAGGCTGGCTAGAGGGTAGTGATCCTTATAAATACATATCCATTCATATGCATGCGTATGAAAAAACATGTACCAAGCAAAAATATCTTAAGGCAATGTGTATGTATTGTTGCCAAAAGGGGTTTAATTCAAATCAATGATTCTTAAAGATTATTTTTAAACTGGGTAGGGAAAAATTCTGCTCGCGAGTACAATTTTTATTAACTCGCTCGTTTTAAAATTTGTGCTCGCGAGTTCAAAATTAGAACTCGCGAGCACAAATTTTATAGGACTCGTACTCCTTTTGTGCTCGACTTGTAAGCATTAAATGACTCACCTTAAAATTTGTACTTGCGAGTTTTATTTTAAAACTCGTAAGCACCAATTTTAAAAGAGTGCAAAATGAGCATAAACGAATTCAAAACGAGTAGTTATTAAAAAAAAAAAAAAAAATTTTTTTGTTTATTCGAAAAAGTATTTATATGTATTTATATGCGAATTTGAAAAGTAAGAAAATAAAAAAACTTGTTGATTATTGAGTTCCTCGTTGTACCTTCATAGTGAACAGACGTAAAAGCGGAATTTTTCTTACATACAAACAAAACAAAAAAAAAAAAAATCATACAAAAAATATTCGTAGTACATATTAACTTTGATAAATAAGCTTTTTTTTGCTTTGCTAATATTTTTTTACATATAGAAATAACAAAATCAAAAAAGAACCGTAAACAAAAAAACATACAAAGTACCCTTGAGGAATACTCTTTATGAGTACCCCAAAGGAAAAAAATAGTGAAGTGAGTTCTAACGGCAGAAATGCCTATTTTACTGTGAGTTTTGATGCTCATAATGATAACAATAAAAATAAAAAATCTGATAATAGACTTGCTGTGAGTTCTGAAGCTCTTAATAAAAACCAAAAATCTGATAATAGACTTTCTCTAACGGCAAAACCACAGTTTCGTCAGCGATCAACTTAGCTTTGTCCAATGCCATCTAGTGAATCGTTGACATTATTGCCTAGTACTTCTAAATTTAACTCAGCGATATCATCCGCTTCGGGCTCGTTGTCATCACTTAAACAAGTTGTCACTGAAGATAAGAGCACCCCAAAGCCCAAGGTCCAAGTCGGAATGGACAGATACATTACAATTTTAAAGCGCGGGCGCAGCCCAAATTCTACTAAAATTGCATCTGTTCCAAAGATGTCCAGGGATAACAGCGCATCCTCTACTAATCGGCAAAACCGTTTTAAAATATTGCAAGATGATAATGAAAAACCCGCTGAATCTGCGAATAAAACCTCCAAGCCGCCACCAATCTATTTAAGAGAAAAAAACTCAAACGCTCTAATCAAAAAATTAATTTCGGTCATTGGTGAGAATAAATTTCACATTGTTCCAATAAAACGTGGTAATATTGATGAAACGAAAATTCAAATTTATGAAGAAAAAGATTTTCGCACAATGGTTTCTGAACTTGAAAAAAGTAAAACAAATTTCTATACATATCAGCCCAAGAGTGCTAAAGGTATGCAGATTGTGTTGAAGGGCATAGATTCCTATGTTGCTCCCGAAGAAGTAAAAGTAATATATAATTTAAGATATCTCTTATATCGAAAAATAACCATTGAAGAACCACACAAGCGTTCAGGACCCGTACAGTGCCATAATTGTCAAGAATATGGCCATACTAAAACTTACTGCAAATTACCTACTGTTTGTGTCGTGTGCGGCGAGTTGCACGGCACTGCTAGTTGCAATAAACCGAAAGATCAAAGTAACAAAAAATGCAGTAATTGTGGAGAAAATCACACTGCTAACTACAGAGGTTGTCGTGTGTACTCTTTGGTAAAGAAGACTATGGTGCAAAAACCTAAATTAGCTCCAGCTCAATCAGCAAACGTTTACTCTGCCACTTTTCAGCAAATGAGCCAACCAGTTACTTCCCGTGTATCGTATGCAGATGCTGCTAAGGCTAGTTCTATTCCGACACAAAATGTTTCACCGCAAAATGATTCTACAAATACACACTCAAACTTTAATTATAATCGCCTTGAAGCCACTATTGAAAATCTTGTGCAAACTATAAACAATTTTACAACAAATATGACTAGCATGATGCAAGAAATGTTGCGAATGCAGAATACTCTGCTTCAAGCTTTAGTTAACAAACCATGAACACGTTAAAAATATGTTTCTGGAACGCAAACGGCATTCGCCAACATAAAAATGAACTTGAGCACTTCCTCACGGAAAAAAATATTGATATAATGTTGGTCTCTGAGACTCATTTGACTTCGAGAAGCCTTTTTAAAATTTATGGCTACACCTTATATGATTCAAAGGACCCGAGAGGAAGAGCATGCGGTGGATCAGCAATTTTAATAAAGTCAAGACTCAAGCATTATATTATTGATAACATTTGTGAAGAACATTTACAAACAACGAATATTTGTATTGAAAATTTTTCCAATAATTTTGTCATATCATCAATTTACTCTCCTCCTAGATTCGCAATTACTGAGCATCAATACGAGGATTTTTACAAATCTCTGGGTCCTTGTTTCGTAGCAGCTGGCGACTATAATGCTAAACACACGTTCTGGGGTTCGCGTCTTATTACACCCAGAGGTCGAGCGTTGTTCAATACAATTTCCAAAATGGGCTTGGATGTCATTTCAAGTGGGGAGCCCACTTATTGGCCTACTGACATACATAAAATTCCGGATGTAATAGACTTTGGCGTTATGAAAAATATCTCTAGGGATTTAATTCAAATTGAAGCTTCTCTAGATCTCTCGTCCGATCACTCTCCCACGATCGTTACAATTTGTAGCCCATTAAGAAGTGATTTACCTCACCCATATGCCAATTTGATAAATCGTGTAAATTGGCTGCGATTCAAAAAATATCTTAGTAGTCATTGCACGGAAAACATTACACTAAGAACACCTGATGATGTTGAATCTAACATTGCCAATCTTAACGAAAATATTAAGCAGGCTGCTAAACATGCCACAACCTCCCATCCGCAGACTGGGTTTAATAGACTATATTCTGCAGATATTGAACGTCTAGTATGTGAAAAAAGAAGAGCTAGAAGGGAATGGCAACAGCACAGATCACCCCAGAATAAAATTAGATTTAAAGAGTGCACTAAACTACTCCAAGAGCTGCTTGCATATGAAAAAACTGCATCTCTTAAAAACTATCTGGAAAATCTTGATGTCACACCAGCATCTGATTACTGTTTATGGAGCGCTGCTAGAAAGTTCAAAACACCCGTTGAGTTTAAACAACCTCTGCGCACATCTACCGGAGGTTGGGCAAGAAGCGATACTGAAAAAGGTAACATATTTGCTGCCCATTTAAAATACGTATTTACCCCAAACACATGTACTGGTGTAATTGATTTGCCAAATGTAGTCACTCTACCCCCTCAACAAATAAAGTTTAAGACGCGTGATGTGCAAAAACTAATTTCTGAACTCAACCCAAAGAAAGCTCCGGGTTTTGATGGAATTAGTAACCAGATGCTAATAAAGTTGCCTCGTATTGCAATTAGAATACTGTTATTTATTTTTAACGCCATTTTACGACTGCAGTATTATCCAAATAGCTGGAAGCTTGCCAAAGTTAAAATGATTCCAAAGCCGGGCAAAGACCTTACCAAGGCTGAGTCATACAGGCCAATAAGTCTCCTATCAACAATGTCAAAGCTTTTCGAAAAACTGCTCATGACAAAATTGTCCCCAATTCTAGTTAATAGTGGGTGCATACCGGACCATCAATTTGGTTTTAGAAGTCAGCATAGCACCATTGAACAAACTCATAGATTGGTCCAATTTATAAGAAGAACATTTGAAGAAAAGAAGTATTGTTCTGCGCTGTTTATCGACGTTTCTCAGGCATTTGATAAAGTGTGGCATGAAGGCCTAATTTTAAAATTAAAAACATACCTGCCAATAAACGTTGTAAGTCTTTTGAAAAGTTACATTACTGCCCGGAAGTTCACTGTTGTGGAAGGAGACTTTATGAGCATGCCTGAAACTATCTCATCCGGTTTGCAACAGGGGAGTATACTGGGGCCAGTTTTGTATTTGATTTATACTTGTGATATGCCTCTGAGCAGCAATATCCACACTTCCACATTTGCTGATGATACAGCCTGCCTTAGTATGCATGAAAATCCTTACGAGGCATCCCGATATCTTCAAGAACACATTACCCAGCTGGAACTATGGTTAAACTTATGGAGAATTAAGGTAAACGAACAAAAGTGTGTTCAAGTAACATATACATTACGAAGAGATACGTGTTTACCCATTCGGATTAACAATCAAGTTGTCCCTCAACATACTCATGTGAAATATCTTGGTATACACCTTGATCGACGGCTTACTTGGAAACACCATATTGACTCTATTAACCCAAATGAAACTAAAATTAACTCAGGTACATTGGCTGATTGGTAGAAATTCAACCCTCAGTCTAAATTGCAAACTTTTGATATACAAGTCTATTTTGAAACCCATATGGTGCTACGGAATTCAACTACGGGGCACTGCTTCAGCTTCCAATGTCGAGAGAATCCAACGAAGGCAAAATAAAATTTTGCGATTAATAACATCGGCTCCATGGTATATAAAAAACTCAAATATACATCGTGATTTGAATATGCCACTAGTGGTTGAAGAAATTGCAAAATATGCAGGCAAATATTTAACAAAACTCGAGTCACATCCTAATCCGCTTGCTCGTAATATTTTGAACTTTACTGGACACGTCCGCCTAAAAAAGAGGGATACAAGTGCTCTTATACTCAACACTCCAGATGGGACTGCTTGAAAATACTTTTTATTTTATTTTAATTTTTCTTCCTTTTGATTATCACTACTTATGTATTATTTATAACTATCTCTAAATTTATGTCCAACATTGGTCGGGCCTAATAATTATATTTTAGATTTAAGATTTGAATACTTATTGTTAGTTCATATTTGAAGATACAATAAATAAAAATATGTATTAAAAAAAAAAAAAAAAAAAAAATTATTGAGTTCTTGTTTCAACTTTTTTATTTGTTGTTAGGCTTCTCATTTGTTTAAATGAAATTTTATAACATGATAACTCTAATTGTTCTAAAAAATTTGGGTAAAAGTTCCCTGATTATCTGCATTAGCAACAGTGAAATGCACATAGGATCCAGCTAAACCCCTCAATAATCAATTTCAATGTATTTTAAATAAAAAATATTTTACTTAACAAGTAAAATAATAATTTGGGATTATTAGTGCGTTTAAAAATTTTAAACTTTAATTTTAACAATTCCCATAAAAACACTAATTATTAACTTGAATGCACCCGGTCAAAAAATACTTGTGTGGCAACACTCTATTCTTTAATAGCTGTTGTTGTTATTTACATTTATTTTCTTTTACATACTCTTACAACTACAATTTGAAGCTGAAAAAAGTCAGCCAATGTAGCAATGGTAAAATAAGAAAATAAAAAAACTTGTTGATTATTGACTTCTTGTTTCAACTTTGTTATTTGTTGTTAGGCTTCTCGTTTGTTTAAATGAAAGCTTATAACATAATAACTCTAGTTGTTCTAAGATTTTTGGGTAAAGGTTCCCTGATGATCTGCATTAGCAACAGTGAAATGCGCATAGGATCCAGCTAAGCCCCTCAATAATCAATTTCAATGTATTTTTTATCAATAAAAAAAATTATTGTACTAATTAAGTAAAATAATAATTTGGGATTATTAGTGCATTAATAAATGTTAAACTTAAATTGTAGCAATTCCCAAAAATAAAACACTTATTTATGTTACGTTTAATAGAATTTATGAATTTGAGCGTTATAATTTGTATATTATTATCTAAATAGTGTAATTATTTCAGCGCCGGAAGAAAGAAATCTTACTTATTAATTTTTAGTTCTGCTCAATTATAGAAGTATTAGTATGCATTGTGTATGTATGATGTGTATCGAGTGCATTGTATTACTCTACAAAATTTTTACATTCTCATTTTACGACCCTCTCACTACCCAGTAAAAAATAGGATCATCCAAAGAGTAATATTGGAGCGCTCCTTTGCGAGTAATGGATTGCTCCATAAAACTCGTTTTTGTCTCCTAAAATAGCATAAATGGAGTAAACATTCATATAAAATACAAATTTGGTTATGTTTTACAAAAACAACAACATTTTCATTTATTTATTTTTTAAAATTTTTTCAAAAATTGTATTGTTTTTTGTTGGATTCGACCAGGTCGTAGTTTTTGACAAGTAGGGCTGGCGGTAAACAGTTGCCTTACATTTACGAAATGCCAGCTTGAAAGATTTTTCATATTCCGGGTATGTTGGATACGTGTCTTTAAGAGCTTCTGCAAGAAAATTAAAGAAAAGATAATACGTAATATATTATTTAAGACATGATATTAAAAATTCAGCTATTACCGAAATAAAAAAAGTTGAACAATTTGTATTTGTTTAAGGCTATCATATTTTTTGATCCATCCCAATTTAATTTGAGCAAGATATTTTCGTCGATCATTTTGCGTAGTGCTTTTTCAATTTTGATTTTCTCAAACCTAAATTTAAATACGAAATCTAAAATAAATTAAAATAAAAAACAAAGAATTTTGAATACTTGTTTAACTGATTAATCAGCTGTTCTGCCGAATTTAATTCCTCCAAAGAATTAATTGGGAAAATTTTAAGATCCCTACTAGTTGGGCGTAAATGTTTAGCAAGCTGTTCTAATAAAACAGTCTATTTACACATAATTTGCTTTAATGATCCGACTTCATTTGTGAGAATATCAACTTTTTTTCCAGGTTTCTTATTGCTTCCTTAGCTTCATTGCTTGTTTCTGGAAAAATATAATAAAATGAATACTACAAGAACTATAATAAGGAGGTTATATGTATTTACCTGTCACATTAATCGAAGCGCTGGTTATAGTGTCCGTCGTAAATATTGGCTGCGTTTGGAATATGTTCGCCTTGAAATTCATGGTTCATGAATCTAATATATGAAGTAAAAATGGGATATGTTGTATAACAGACTTCTGTTGATTTTAATTTAATATTGATTTTATTTTAATAGTACATAAATTTTTTCATGCGTTAGAGAATCGCCCAATTTTCATTAATTTGTGTAGCAATGTTTTGAGAACAACAATTTTTTTTATTGAATTTAAATTTTTTTCAGTTTAATTGGTCTAAGAACGTTGCTGCACAAATTAATGAAAATTGGGCGATTCTACTGTATGTACTGTATGACATTCTCAATTCTGACAGTGATGTAAAGTAGAAATAAATACAAAGTATTCTCCATCAGGTATGTAAAATATTTTGCAATATATGTCACGCACGTTAATTTTCTCTCGATTAGTATTAAGAGTTTTCGCCTTACAAATTCTTAAACACTTTTTAGAGTCTAGGGGATACTGAAACAAGCTTACAAGCATCTGTGAATTTGTAACCGACTACGTATTATTTGCCTCCATCTACTTGGAAACCATATATTTTAATGGGAACCATATTCATAGTGAAGCAATAATTGTCAGGAGACTTTCCGGATAAGAACAACGTGTCGAACTTATATCTCAAAAACAAGTTTCCGTGTTTTTTCCCAAGTGGTAAAAATTTAGGATCTTCAGTTTTTAACATCAAATGTCGTTCTATGGCACGATTGTTTAGCTATTGGCTAAGATAAACGGTTTCCGACAATCTTTTTTTAAGGTTTGCAAAAAATGCTCATATTTATATGCCGAAAAATTATCAACAGTTGTCATCAATTTTAATACCTTCATTCTTTAATTTTATGTATTCTTCCACAACGAGCTTTTATAAAGCGGCATTCCATTCACAAATATATCGATCAGTAATTCGGCATTTGCATTAAGTGATAAGTATTGGCCGTGCATCATCAGTGCTTTTTCTAAACCACAATGAAAGTATTCACCTGGTGCCATATCTGTTATTTCTGGGCTCTCCGTGGAGCAGCATGGGTTTTCTGCATGCACTGTTTTCAATAATGTTTCTCTGCATAATGGAACATCCATACCTTCACTTTTTAAAATGTAGAGTAGTGAATTACAGCATTTGTTCGAAACGCGATTTTCAATTACCCAAGAAGTAAGCTTCTGATCAAAATTTTCACTGATATTCTTTGAATTGATATCATAATGAACATCAAAGTTTTCCGTTTGGCTATCTTCATTTGATAATTCATTGACTTTGTTAGGTGCTCTTGTTTACTAAAATTCTCCCGATTACAATTTGAGAATTTTTCAATTTCTTTTGCAACTGTATATATGAGGTGTATCGAGTGGATTGTATTACTCTACAGAAAATTTACATTCTCATTTTACGACCCACTCACTACCCAGTAAAAAATAGGATCATCCAAAGAGTAATCATGGAGCGCTCCTTTGCGAATAATGGATTATGCAATATTAATTCGTTTGCAAATGCATGTCGGTATAATGTGTTTGTTTAAAAAATAAGTAAATAAACGTTTGTTAAAGAGCATTGATTTGTTATAAATATCGTCACCTTAAATGCAAACGAATGTGATTACACTTTAATATCTTTACAGGAGAAACAAAAAACGTTTTAAAATCAATAAGAATAAAGTACAGTGAAACTTCGATATAACGAATTCAAAGGGATCTGAAAATACTTCGTTATAGCCATTCATTCGCTATAAATATAATCAGCAAGTAATTGATACAACGAAATTTGAAGAAATACGAAAAAATTCTAACTAACTATGGTTTTCCTTACCATTTTGCTATACATAATTTTATTCTCACTTCGTTGTATAGAGGCTTTTGTACGAGTACTTCGTTGTATAGAGGCTTTACAAGTGCGCTTGAAAGTCATTAAGACTTCGCTGAATAAATCCTAAATGATAACGGGGTTTATCATTTAGGATTTATTCAGATTTCGTTATATTGAGGCATTTGAAGGAATATTTCGCTATATAGCGGCTTTTTATACCCTTTACCAAAAATGGAAAAGGGTATATATAGGTTTGTCCAGATTTTTGTAATTTCTACAATATTCATTTGCGGCCAAAAAAAGTTAGTTATTATGGATCCTTATGACTAGGAGATAAAAAAAAGACATGTCCGTCTGTCTGTACGGATTTTGTATGGGAGGCGTGAAATGCGTTTTTTGAAGCTCCCAAGCAAATTAGAGAGCTTGGAGTTGGACCAAAACGACCGCGCTTGTCTAAGCACAATTCCTTTTATAAATCAGCAAAAATTAATAATCGGTTCTCCCTAAGTTCTATATATGTATATAATTTTATCATACGTTTTGAAAATTGGATGAAAAAATTACCGTGCATAGAAGCAAGAATATTCAGATTTCTAATTAACCCCACTAGCTACTCGGCTACCGAGGCTTGCTTGCATTTGGTATTTATTTGCTGTAGTTAAACATTTTCTCTAATATGCTTTATTTCATATTAAACCCCTTTTTGTCAGCTCTGCATAGACATTGTTCTTTTTCATTTTTTTATTCAATGATAATTTTGCTTGGCACATTCTTATTCCTGGAAATTAAAACGAATGTGTTTGCATAGAATTTGTAGCAGTGATGGGAAATGAGATTTGCATTTCGGTACCAAATAAAAATTTTTTAAGTACTTTTTTGATGTCGAGAGTACCAAAAATTATTATTATATTTTATTCAAATTTAATTAGCAAAAAATTATATAAAATACATTAACAAGGAAATAAAAAGGAGTATCCAAATTTTTTTTTCGAAATCACGTTTTTAACGTTTTCTGGGAAATAACGCATCTTCATTGAAGATCTTAGTACGTTAAAGTTCAAAATCAAGGACTTATGGCAACTTAAAAAAATATTTCTGCATGTGCATGCTTTAGTTTTTCTTCAGTTTTTACTTCTTATGAAATACAAAAATTCGCGATCCGCCTTTCTTATATTAAGACATCGATATGTACATATAGTTACCTTAATATAGAAAGGCCCTAACTCATTATTTTTTATAGATGTCGTTGGAACATCTAATGTATCGGAAAACTTCAAAAATGTCGATTTAAAAAAATTAATGACTTTGGGCCTTTCTATTTTAAGGTAACGATATATAGGTGCAAATATTAAAGTTTTTAGATTTCAGTAAATCTTTGAACTGGATAAAACTTGATACTGTTGGAACATAAAGCATATTCCTTTGTTTTATTTTCATGAGATTTTGGTAAGAGAATGTCTTTCGACATTTGCAGAGGAGTTAGGTATGGACATAATTTCGTAAACTACTCTCGATATATCGGGAAACGTGTTTTCATCTAATTTGGTTTTAGTTTTAGCCACTGCACAGTGGGAAATTTGGCAAAATGAATTGTAATAAATTTGGAACTACTGATACTGTTGTTTAGTCCGTTATATTTTTGTAATGAAAAATTAACGATGTATATATAGTCCATTTAATTTTTTATGAAGCTTCGACATCTTTAGAGGAGGACTTAAGCTTAATAACACATTTCTTGACAGCCTTCTGGTTTAAGCCAGAAGTTCCAGATTTATTGCTATTTATTTTGCAAAAGTCCCCACTCTGCACTGTAGATCAGAAGCTGCATATATTTTCTGTTGTTAATGGTTTCAGTTCTTCCATATTAGCTATGGGAAACATTTTAATTAAAAGTGGTGCAAATCTGTTGGTTTTATCTGATAAAAATTTTTTTTGTGGAAAACTTACTAAACCAAAGTACACTTTTGCCCTTAGAACTTTTTAAAATTTTATTTAAACTGATTTAAAACATGAGTTGTATATATGTATGTATATGTAGATCAACTTCTGTGCCAATATCATTGAGTCAAATATGGCTTTCGTTTATATCTTTCACAATTAAGATTACAGTTTTTTGAAAAAGAAATTTAATTCCTGGCAAAAATAAATGCATTTGTTGTAAGTTAACTGTGAGAGTATCAAATATGTTGGGGAGTATTACGGTACTTTTTCATGTCTAATAGTATCAAAAAAAGTACGATCGCACCAACTTTCCCATCACTGATTTGTAGTGTTATGAAAAAAACCTTAGGTATGCTATAAGCAGCGTTACCATTTGTCAAGTTTTCCCTTTTTTTGCAAGTTTTTTGAGATGCCAAAAAGTTTTCAATTTATTGGGCAAAAAAACAAGTTTTTTGAAAATAATAAAGTTATCTAAGGTTTTTTATAAATACATAATTCAACTTTTGCAGTATATTGAATGAAAATATTAAGTGATGTTTGTATGCAATGAAACGATCTTATATTTTTCACCCCGTTATTACTACAACAGTGTCTAATTGTCTTTACTCCCTCTTAAGTACAACTATGTCGCTTTATACATTGGCAATTTGTAGGTAACTTTTGGCAGTTTGTGTTTGTGGTGAAAAAAATTAAAAAACATGGACAAATATTTAATGAAAAATTGTAAGAACAATGAAATATTTACATTTCTAAATAAAAAATTATATTTTTTATTAGTCTCAAGCAATGGAAGTAAAAAATCCGCCACAGAAGAAGTAGTAGAGGCACCGGAGACTCCAATTTCTTCAACAAAAGCCAAGAAAAGGAAGCTTGGTAACTACGTAAAATCGTGGGAAGACCATATTTTATTTTTATTTTTAAATAAAATGAATTCCAAATACATTTATGTGGTGTCTTTTAAAATTTAGGTACTTTTATATAAAAAAAGTTTTTTGTTGGAAAAAAAAGTTTTTTTTTTCAGATAAAAGAAGTTTTTTTAAAAAAATATATGGTAACGCTGGCTATAAGCATTCGTACACACATACATACATATTATGCATAAATATACGCTTCCATAAGAGTTTTTGTATTCTGTGTTGAATTGAACAACTACAACAACAACAATATGCTACCAATTGTATTGAAAGAATAATATTCAGTTTTTTGTTGTAAAAACTGAGAATTATTTTATATACATACATACCTACATATGAATGTATGCATATACTTATAAAGTTTTGTATTAAAGAATGCACGTGTTCATGATATATGTACATACATATGTATGTATGTACACTAGCTATGGCATAGTTTATATGGGAATTCTTAGTAAGGAGATTTCGACTTCCAAGAACCCCTCATTTTGTGCGGTTTGGTAAAAAAATATTCGAGCCAAAAAATGGTGGTGGTCAGAAGGGGCAAAGGGCTCCGCATCGTGCTCAAAGTTGAGGGTAAAAGCAAAAAAAAAGTACAAAAAAGCATATAACTTTCCGGGGGTCACCTCTACAAGGGTCAAATGTATGACAAGCACCCATTAATTTTCTTCGCCCAACATTTTTTTAAAACACACCGACCGCCTAACTCCTCTCCTTAAGGGGGCTCCCATACAGAGGGGAAATTTTTATAAAATTTACTCGCAGGGCTCTAACTGCCCCCAGGGCGTACCTATCGAAGTCAAATGTATGACTAAACTCCAATATTTTTTCAATACAAATATTTTCTCTGAATGTACTTATCGTCTATCTTCAACCATTAAGGTGGTGCCCATACAAAAAAATAGTTTTTTTAATAATTTTTTTTAAGAAATCCGCTTTTTCCGCTTTTATGTTGCCTCCTAAGGGGGTAAAATGTAAGACCAACCCACAGCAATTTTTTATCTTCAACATTTCCTCCGAACATACCTATGCCCTATCTCGACTCATTAAGGGAGCTTCCATACAAAGGCGGAATTTGTACAAAATTTACTCGCAGGGCTCTAATTGTCCTTGGCGCGTTCCTATCGAAGTCAAATGTATGTCCGACCTCCAATATTTTTTCAACACAAAGATGACCCCGGGAAAGTTATATGATTTTTTGTGTACATGGGCATACTGCATTACTTTTTTACTGCATTTCATGTTTCAGTAACCAGTAAAAAGTACTGATTACTGAAAAAAATCAGTATTTAGTAAATTTTACTGGTTACTGAAAATAGAAATCAGTATTCAGTAAATTTTACTGATTATTGAAAAAAAATCAGTATTCAGTAAATTTTACTGGTTACTGAAAAGACAAATCATTATTCAGTAAATTGTACTGATTATTGAAAAAAAATTAGTATTCAGTAAGAAGTACTGATTGCTGAAAAAGGAAATCAGTATTCAGTAAAAAGTACTGATTGCTGAAAATAAGATCAGAATTCAGTAAATTTTACTGATTTGTGTAAAAAATGCAGTAATCAGTAAATGACTGATAGTAGATACTGCGTGTTTTCAAAATGATATGTACACATTGCTCACTTACAAGAATAGTGGCATAACTGAAAAAACGAAATTCCTAGAAAAATGGCTTTAAAAGTTTAACGTGTTTTTATTTTTTTAAGTTACCTAAAAACGAAATGTGTTATTGGATAAATAAAAACTGATTTGTATAGATGAGAGACTTAAACACCTACTTCTAGACCAATACATCCATAAATATATGCTGTTTGCTTTTTCAGCACAAGCATTTCAAAATTTTTATCGCTTAGGTTTTGTTTTCTAGAGCGATTCACAATTCCAGCGAAAGAAAACAGTCGTTCTACAGGTGCTGATGAGGGTATTGTATTTCATAAAAACGTTTTTTATGGCATTGTGCTTACGCAGGCAATTTGTTGTTGTATCCCGTTCGGCCAAGTATAAAATTGTGTCCTGGAGATAAGTTCCCACATCGCTTAAATTGGGCTGTACATCAACATCTGGTTATGAATATTGAATAATCAAATATGCATATTAATATTAATATAAATACAATGTGTACATATCATTTTCAAAACACACAGTATCTACTATCAGTCATTTACTGATTACTGCATTTTACTGATTTCCTTTTTCAGCAATCAGTACTTTTTACTGAATACTGATTTTTTTCAATAATCAGTAAAATTTACTGAATACTGATTTCTCTTTTCAGTAACCAATAAAATTTACTGAATACTGATTTTTTTTCAATAATCAGTAAAATTTACTGAATACTGATTTCTCTTTTCAGTAACCAGTAAAATTTACTGAATACTGATTTTTTTTTCCAGTAATCAGTAAAAAGACAAAATACTGAAAAAGTACTGGTACTGAAAAATGCCCATCTATGATCTTTGAGCACGATGCGGAGCCCTTTGCCCAAATCTGACCGCCACCATTTTTTGGCTCGAATATTTTTTTTTGAAACCTCAAAAAATGAGGGGTTCTTGCAAGTCGAAATTGAAAAATCGTAAACAACGCCATAACTAATGTACATATGTTTATTGAAATACATACCCAGCAAAAAGGGGATGCAAAAACGGAATTAAATTATCATCACATAGCTACATTTTCATATAACAAGTTTTATTTCCAATACATAACAAGAGTACAGTAGTAAAGTGGTAGAGACTGTGCTTTGAGATTGAGAACAGCGTGGTTCGTATCCTCCGACAAAAATTTTATTTATTTTTTGTTTTGTATTTACGTGAAATATTTTCATTAAATATGTTTTATCTCTAAAGTATAACAAGAGTACAGTAGCTCAGTGGTAGAGAGTGTGCCTTGAGAGTGAAAACAGCGCGGTTCGTATCATGCGACAAAAATTTTTATTTATTTTTTTGTTTTGTATTTAGTGACACGATCGGATAGGGAACTTGCAAGGGTTTCAATTCATTAATTTTAATGGATATAAAAGTATTTCAATTCTCGCACAAACACATGATCTCCAATGACAAGATAATGTAAAAATCATGTATCATAGTTCACATAAATCAAACCAATGCGTCATCACTTGAACCCATGATTCAACACATGATTTATCTTTTGTTTGCTGGGTGGGTAATATGTTGAAATAATATCCAACGAAAAAGGCATGCAAAAACGGAATTAAATTATCATATTGATACATTTTCATAAAACAGATTTTATCTCTAACTATTAATAAGAATTAATACGTCAGGTGGAGGAGAGTATGCCTCAACAGTCAGAAAAGCACGGTTCGTGTCCTGGCTGCGTTGCTATTTTTTTTTACGTGAAAAACATAATCGTTTTTTTAAGTTTCGTAAGAATTCACATTGCACATACATACATACCCAGCAAAAAATAAATGAACGCGTTCAAAATGAAATACTGTTTCATGCTTTCTTGAGCATTTGTTTCTTCGAATGCATTCTGAATATCACTGCAAATCGTATATAATGCTATAGTTTTTTAACTCATTAAAAACGGATGCAAAAACGGAATTAAATCATCACATTTTCATATAACAAGTCTTATATCCAGTGAATGACAAGAGTACAGCAGCTCAGTGGTAGAGAGTATGGCTTGATGTTGAGAACGGCACGGCTCGTATCCTGCAACAAAAGTTTTCATTAATTTTTTTGTTTTGTATTTACGTGACAGATTTTCATAAAGTAAGTTTTATCGCCAGGAAATAACCAGAGTACAGTAGCTCAGTGGTAGAGAGTGTGCCTTGAGAGTGAGAAGAGCACGGTTCGTATCCTGCGACAAAACTTTTTATTTATTTATTTTTTTTGTATTGACAAGCTAATATAAAAATCATGCATGTTTCACCTAAATCGAACCAATGCGTCATGACTTGAACCCATGATTCAACACATGATTTGTCATGTTTTTTTTGCTGGGTATATACATACATAGATATGTACATACCCAGCAAAAAAGACATGCAAAAGAAATAGTTAATGCATGGCTTCTACTGAAAATTCAATTTAGTTCAGAAAGCGTTATTTTAACCCCTGTGTTGAAGTCTACTGCCGATTTGTTACAGCAACAATGAAATGCATATAGACATCGCTGAACCACCAGCAAATAAATTTAAAATTAAAATAAACTTATGACAATATGTCGAATAATAAATTTCTTAAAATTTAGAAAGAAATAAATTTGTACTCGTATTAAAACCAGAAAAATTTAAATAATTCCAGGGTTGGAAGTTGACAAAAAAATTGGCTAAAAAATAAAGAAAAATATTTTTTTTCAGTTAAAAATATTTTATATTTTAGGAAGATCTTTACTCAAGCAAATTCTATAGTCGAAAAAAAAACCGAGAGGTCACTTATAAGTTATAAGTTTTATCAGAAAACAAATATGTATGTATGTACTAATGTGTGTATCTGTATATAAGATTCGACACAGCCGAATATAGCACTCTTACTTGTTTTTGCTGAGAATTTGTTCGTTATAGTTATTGTGTATTTTTGTATGAAAAACTTTGCAATAAAGAGGTTTTCTCAAGAGACTCAATAAAACATACGTTACATTAAGTTTTTCGTTATAACGAAGTTTTACTGCATTATTGAAAATCGCAGAGGTCTAAACATTTGCGTGAACATGTATTTTGATAAAATGAACCATAATCAATCAAAAACTCGATTTCGAAATTTTGCATAGTTACATCCGTTTGCATTTAAGGTGACGATGTGTGTGTGTATGGGATTGTTTAAATGTGTGTGATTTGCTTATTTTGTTCTCTGAATACCCAGCAGAAGAAGGTAGAGACGATTGCTGTTATACCGGAATAAAAGTCAGTAGTCGCAACGGATACTATTTATATACGGGTTGAAAGTACTGGTAGACTAGTCGCAAATGCTGAACTCATTTTTTAATTTCGCAACACTATCCACAAATGTTTAGGTTGGCAGTGCTGCTAAAAGCTGTCAACAATTGAAGCACAGCCGCGAATAACGTTGTAAAAGACAATTAAAAAAAACAGTTTTTTCACAGATTACCATTAACATAACTCTCTTGCGTTGTTCAAATATAAAACCATTCAAAATTATGCATCTTATCGCCGTCAAAATACAATTACAAATCGTTTAGTCAGTGCTAAACATTGTAAGTAACTAATAAAATTATGCAAACGAAATTGTCGAAAATAGTTGATAAATGTAGCAGAGATACAAAAAGAAAAGCTAATGCTAGTTATCATTATATTCGATAAGCTAAAAAAAAATTTAACGAAGAAAGCAATCTTGCTTCAAAATACGTTTACGCTACATTTACACATGAAAATACTTTCTTGAAATTTTTGTATACGTATTATGAATAAAAATTTTAATGAAAAAAGTTACTTTCATGAAAATTTCTTGTTCGTTTTCATAGGAAAGTGAAAGTTCATTTTAAAAATGTCGTCGAAACGAAAAGTTCCATTTCTATTGCTTTGTTTATTACTTAATTAGAGTTACCCAGATTATCGCATAAACACATTTATAGGGCAATAAGTTGGGAATAATTATTATTGTTAATATTTTAATAATATTATTGTTTTAAATAGACACGAATTGTCTTCTTCATGTATATTTGAAGAAACGAAATTACAATTATTTAAATATTTATACAAAATAAGAATAATGTATAATAATTATTTGCCACAATCCTATATATTTGTACAAATCTTTAAAGGGAGTAACTCTGTCAACCTTTTTTCATTTTACTTTCTGAAAACATCAAAAATTTACTTTCTTGAAAAAATCGTTGAAAGCTGAGTGGAAATTAAAAACTATGTGAGTGTGGTAGTGAAAAAATGTGATTGTATTGCTACTTTCTTGCAATTAGTTTCATGTGTAAATGGTAGGTTATTGGCTCTCCTGAAAAATTATTATTTTGTCACTTAAAACGTTATTCGCGGCTAACCTTTAATTGTTGGCTCGTAAAATTAAAGTTTGATCAGTCCTTGCGAGGAATATTCTTTTGTCTTACAAATAAAAACCAAAAAAGTAAATATATTTTCTATATTCTTATGCATTGAACAGGCTTATGTTCGTAACGCTTTTTAAGCCAAATATATTTTGTTATAAGAAGAAAATAAAAATGAATAAACGCACTTTCCAACGAAGAGTAACAAAACAAAAAGTTGCATATAAAGAAAGAGTGCTTGAAAAGTGTAGTGAAGAAATACAATGTGAAAACATAGAAGCGAAATTCTTTGAAAGCAGTAGCAGATGTGAAAATGACAGTCTGCCGGGAAATGAGTCGCAAATTTTGTTAAACTCTAAGTTTCCGGGAAAATTTAGAACGTGGTACATAGAAACCAAACCCACAAAAATTTGTGTAGAGAAATTGTTGGCAATTTTGAAAGAAGAAGGTCTTGAAGAACCTTTATGTTTAGAAAAGCTATTGGGAAGGCAAAAACTTGCTGTAACAAAACATATATCTCCAGGTAATTACTGCCATTTCGGCATAAAAATCAGATTTTAAAAATTGAAACATTACTGCAGAGCTATGCTGAAATCGTGATCGATATTCATATCGATGGTATTCCACTGTTCAAAAGTTCATCAGTGCAGCCTTGGCCCATTTTGCTTAAAATAGTTAATTCTAAACGAAAGTTGGAACCGTTTCCCATAGGTGTTTTTGTTGAAAGGAGTAAGCCGCACAGTGTCCATGCATTTTTGAGAGATTTTGTGGAAGAAGTAAAGCATTTAAGTAGTAGTGGAATCCCACTTCTGGCGCCGATTAAAATTGTGAAATTTGGGTAATTAAAATTTGAAATTTGAGAATTTCAGTACAAAATTTTAAAATTTGGGTAATTAAAATTTTAAAATTTTAAAATTCTTGGAAATTTGTGAAATTTGATACCCTACGAGGGTGGATCAATAAGTCCGTCCAACTTTTTGTTTACATAAGGAATTTTTTGTTTACATAAGGGGTTTTGTTTGTTTAATACATACGAGGGTGGTTTAATAAGTCCAGTTTTTTATGACCGTGGGAATTTGTATGTGTGTATGTTTGTGGGGTGGATTAAGGGGTTTCATAAGATTAAGATTTCATAAGTATATATATATGCCGACGGGAAAATCATGAAAATGATTTTTCCTAGTACCAAAGGGAAAATCATGAAATGATTTTTCCTAATACTAATGGGGGTAAAATAGTGAAAATTAATTTTTCCTAATGCCGACGGCAATACATGATTATTTTTCCTAATGTCTACGGTAAAACATGAATATTATTTTTTTCAAATGCCGACGGCAAAACATGATTATTATTTTTTTCAAATGCCGACGGGAAAATGATTTTTCATAATTCCGACGGGAAAAACATAAAAGTTATTTCTAATGCTAATACAGGAGTTTAAGGCTGGCCGTGATTTGGGTGGGTGGAGCTGTTGTCGTAATACATAACCGAGGGAGTTAATGGATGTGTCTGTCTGTCTGTCTGTCTGTCTGTCTGTCTGTTTTGCGAGGCTGTGATTGGTCGGGGGAGCGTGGTGTAGTAGAGGTAGATGGATTGAGTGTATGTGTGTGTGTATACCTGTCTGTTGGAATTTGTGTGAGGGTGTGATTGACAGGGGGCGGGGTATAGTTGTGGTAGATCGACTGCGTGTATGCAGGTGTTATAGGAATTTAAGGCTCTGTAGGAATTTAAGGCTTATAGTGATTTGGGGTAGGTGAGGGTGTTGTTGTACGAGTAATATGTATCCATGGGAATTTGTGGATGTGTCTGTCCGGGGGAATTTAAGCGGGGCTGGGTGTGTGGTGTAGTTGAGGTTGATCGACTGCGTGTATGTATGTCTATATGTTTGTAGGAGCTTAAGGCTGATCGTGATTTAAGAGAGGTGAGGATGGATGTTGTTGTAATATGTATACGTAGGAATCTGTATGTATGTATGTCTGTGAAAATTTAAGGCTGATCATGATTTAGGGTAAGTGAGGTTGGTGTAGTAATATGTCTGTGTGTATGTACATATGTTTGTAGGAGTTTAATGCTATTAGTGATTTGAGGATAGGTGAGGGTGTTGTCGTACGAGTGATATGTATGCGTGGGAATCTGTATGCATGTTCGTAGGAGTTTAAGGCTGATCGTGATTTGTGTTGTTGTCAGTGTTGTTTGTAGGAATGACCGTGAGAATTTTTGTATGTATATCTGTAGGAATTTAAGGTTGGCCGTGTTTTGTGAGGGGTGGTGTGTTGTTGAAATAATATGAATTTTTCTTATATGAAATCTGGTATATGTGTGTGTGTGCGTATGATTTTCTCACGCTAGTAGTTATATGTACGTAGAAATAAATTGTATTCAATATCGAGATTTGGTTCTATAAAATATTTTCATATATCTGATACATATACATATACATAAGTATATTTTCATACTCAAGGTTGCTGGGTATTTTGTCATGCTTAAAATTGTCCAGCTTTAAAGTCTGCCTGCGAGAAATTTGTTTATATTACAGATTTTGTTTATTTAACTACGTCCGGCTTCTTTCGCTGAACTTCTTTTCATACGATCATGGAAATTTATAGTTTCTCTGTCCATAATAAGATCGTTTAGCTTGGGCATGTGCTCTGACTGAATGGTTTGCGTTGTTCATATATTTTTATGATGTAGATATGTAAGTGTGATTGTCAAGATCTAATAAATATTTGAGTATTGATAAGAAATTTGATATTATGTGTACATACATATCTACAAATTGATTTTATGTATGTATGTACATATGTATGTACATACAAATAAGTGTTTGCCTCCGTGTTTGAATACATTTTTTTGTTTTTGTTGTTGTTGTAAATATTCACCTGGTCTTTTATGTATAGATGTCAAATATCTTCATAGTTTTTTTTTTATTTGAAATTAAAAAAACGTTGTTTTAACTTTTATCTGTATTTACTTAATAGTTTGTGAGGATTTGCTGTTTTAAGTAAAACTAAATTCCTTAAGATACATACTTTAGAATAATAGTAACTATAATAGAAATATTTCCTATATTTAATTTACATTTGTTTAAAGTTGATGCAGCTTATCTTCATTCTTAGAAATATTTTGATATAAAATTTTTTCCAGCCGTAGGCTTTTTTCATCACCTTTTACATTTATTTTAGAACATCTTGCATTGCCTTTTATACATTTATAAACATTTTTAAATGAAACTGATCCAGCAGTCCAGCTTATGTAATGATAGTTTTTTGTTAGCCAGCTTGCTTCTTTTTTTTTATTTTTTATTGATTATTGAGTTTTATAATGAAATCATTATATTCGTAATTGTTCAAAACAATCGCTACTTCTTTTGCGATGAAATCATTTGAATTACTTTTGAAACATTGTACGTATATAAAAATTATGTTGTTTTCCATATTACTCAATTTATAAGACTTTTCGAACTTGTCCTTTGATAGGTATATACATATGTATTCTATTATACGATCATGAATAAGAATACAGTAAGCTGATTTCTTTGCTTACTATTTCAAATTAAAATTTTATTCAATTGCCCCGCTATTGAATAAAAGGTGCTTTTATCTTAAACTCTGGTACAGGTAGAAACGCATGAGATTCTTTCATATACTACCTTTGCTGGAATCTTAGATACATATAATAACTATATAGAATTGCATTACGTTTATTTTTAAATTTTATGTTAGGATTATCATCATATGGATATGAGACTGAACTTAAATGTACTTTTAAATTAGTTAATTCATAATGAATAATCTTATTTTCTTCTTGAATAGCGAACAACAGAAAACGAAGTCGTTTTCTTACAATTTAGGTCTAACCTCTCAACTGGTCCTCTAGTATACAATATGACTTTATATGTCAACATTTCTGTCTCCTCTTTGTCAGCGTTAGAGATAATTAAATTTTAAACTTTTTATTCTTCAAATTGTGTTACTTCATACTGATAATATGTTTAAGTACATTAATAATGTACGAGTATATGTTTATTTTATGACGGGTCTTTTGGCTTTTATTTGATGTTCTAGATGAAGTGATTTTTTTTTTTTTTCTAATTTTATTAAAGTTTAGCGTATTGCGTATATATTTCTAATATATTTAAGTGAGCTTTTTGTACCTGTCAGACAGAGTGTACGTATCAGTTGATCAGTCAGTCTCTCTTTTTATTTTATTAATTTTTTCTTCTAATGTGTCACTACTATTTTTTCAGATTTTACTACTTGAAATAGAAAATATTTATATAATTTTAAGAGTATTAACATACATATAGGTAAATATATGTATGTACGTAAAAATTAGTTCATATACAAAGAAATACATCTTTAATAATCAACTATTCTAGAAAATCGATCTAAGATAACACATTTACCTCCATCATCATTTCACCGTCAGTGTTTTCATAAAGTGTTAGAAACATTGGAATATCTATGTTTAGGAGAATTTTTACTTCAAGTGTTTCTATATAAGATTTGGTGTTTGACCACGTGACGTTATTGTGGTTAACGTAGACTGCGTTGTATCGCATTCAGATGTAATCATTTCTCACTTAGAAAAGGTCCTCACCACTATCAATCATACCTGTATACAATACATTCATGAGTTGAGTTGATCTAGATACAATTGCTGTCTACAAATTAATGATTAGAAAAACCTTTCTCATCACATTCTAACAAGTTTAATATTTTGCTAGCATGCATGCTTTAGCATGCTATTCTATCAATAGTGAGGCGAGAGTCCGACATTTAGTGGTGTTTCAATTAAAAATCTATACAATTAGAATTACGAATTCACTCTTTTGAATTTTTAACAAAGTAGATACATAAGTATGTATGTATTTCATTTGCCACAAACTCTTAAAATTTCTGTACTTATAAAAGTATGATGTCAGGAATTTTTTTAAATCATACATACTTCGGCATGCTTCCAATATTTTTTCGGTAAATTTATTTCATATTCATACAGATACAGATATAAAGTAAGATCTGTTTACATTCCATTTTACAATTTATGCATGCTTCAGCATGATTCTAGTTGAAGTCGGTATTTATTTAGTAAGTTTGTTTGATACCCATTCATACACATGTACATTGTTAAAGATTGGATATCAAAGCCCAATTTTCTTAGTTTATCTAGAAATGAACAGAGTGAATATCTATTATAATAACCTCATATTCACAATTTAAAATTTTGTGTGCTAGAGCTTTCGAAATGGAAAATGTACACCTTTTACTATAAAAAATGATAATATGATGTGTTGCTGAATATTTTGAACTCTTAAGTTTTCACAATATTTCATACAGACCATCAAGTTTAGAGAATTCTAGTATATTAAGCTATTTATCTTCCCTGAGACCTAAAATTCCTAATCAATCCTTCAAAAAACCAATACAAATTAGATTTATCCTTTTTAATTTTATTTATATTTTCATTGAATTTCAACATTTTGTACCTCTTCAAATTACTGTATACTGTATTTTGCACCTTTTTCTCATTCGTTGAGTTAACTTTAATCACAAATATTTTAATTTTCCGGTTAAATGAACTTTTCTATTGTAGGCATTAAGTAAATCTTTGTGTATATCAATCCACTTATATGAACCATTATAGCTAAATTCTTAGCACATAATTCCTTTTAATGATCTATTAAATCAATCTACTATTGATGCTTTCATATTAAGTAATTTTTAATCCTCTATTTATGCATGAATTTTGCAGTGTTTATTAAAAATTCTGTACCAACATCTATATGTATTTTTTTGTTTTGATACTCATATCATTTCAAAAATATTTTCCATTGCCTTGGTTTTTTTCGAGTGCAGCTTTTATTTTCAACGATACTCACAATATAAATTTTGAGAATGTGTCAGTTACAGTCAGCAAAAAATCAATAATTTCTATTTTCTCTAGAATAGCTACCCAGTTCACCTAAATCAGCTCCATAAAAGATCATCTATTCCATTCATTACATCACTACAATAGACAAACAATTTTATAAATTTATTATGGATTACGTTTACTAAATTTCTTTTTAAGGACATTGAGTTGTATTACAGTTTTTTGGCGAGTGTTGTGATCTACTTTATACATTTTCAGATATTTATACTAAAATGTAGTTAATTTTCCAATCTATAAATTTTATCGCTCAGCTCTTCAATTTGTTTGTCAAAAGATGATTTAATTTTTAGAATGTCTTTTTCAATTTTATACCTATCTTCTATCGTTAATTTTATTTCACACTCCACTTATTAATTCATCCTTTAGTTTCTCGATTTGAGTTTCCAGAAACAATTTACTGATAACATTGTTCACCGTCAGTGAGCATTGTATACATTGGTAGAAATTATATATTTTATTTAGTTTTCAAAATCAAATTTGTCATACTATTTTCACGTTTTATCAATCATTAAAGAAAATAAACCCACTTTTAAGCCCCATATTTGATCATCAACTTGTATTTTATCTTTATTCAGTTTTAGATTTCTATCACCAAATTTCCACTCATTATTGAAGTCTTTATGTGAGTCATAGTTTGTATCTAATTCATTTCATCCTTCCCAGACTAATAAGTCAATATAAGCATCTTCGATGTTGGAAGGCCGTGAGTAAAAATCATCTTCTTCTTCTTCATCGTCATAATCATTCTCAGTATTAGCATCATTAAATAAGATGGTATTATCAAATATTGTTCCTTTTGAAAGTTTCTTTAACTTGTCTCTATCTTGAGTGATGGTTTTTCAGACTTTAAACTTGTATTATTTTCAACTTCTGTCTTCATTTTACTTTGTTCTTTCTTGTGTAATCTTTCAATATTTTTAGAACTATTTATGAATTCTTTGAGAGGTTCTGTTATAGGATCAAATATATCTCTTAGTTGTTCACGTGTATCTATTTCACCAGTTTTTATACTACGAAGCTTTTTCTTCAAGACACTTCTTATCAACACCGTTTTAAAATTTTCTCATCCATGTTTAATAATAGCAAATAAGAGGTATCAGCTATTAGATCAGGTATCACCTATTAGATCAGGTATCAGCTATCAGATCAGCTTATCAGGAGCTGCTCTGGTTTTCAGATCATCTTATTAGGAGCTGGTCTGATTTTTAGATCAGCTTATCAGGAGCTGGTCTGGTTTTCAGATCAGCTTATCAGGACCTGGTCTGGTTTTCAGATCAGCTTATCAGGACCTGGTCTGGTTTTCAGATCAGCTTTTCAGGACCTGATCTGGTTTTCAGATCAGCTTTTCAGGACCTGATCTGGTTTTCAGATCAGCTTATCAGGACCTGATCTGGTTTTCAGATCAGCTTTTCAGGACCTGATCTGGTTTTCAGATCAGCTTATCAGGACCTGATCTGGTTTTCAGATCAGCTTATCAGGAGCTGGTCTGGTTTTCAGATCAGCTTATCAGGAGCTGGTCTGGTTTTCAGATCAGCTTATCAGGACCTGATCTGGTTTTAAGATCAGGTTATCAGGTATCAGATCAGGTTATCGGACAGCTGATCTGTAAAACAGATCAGGTTATCAGGAGCTGTTAAGATTGTCACATCAGATTATCTGTTTTAAATTGGGTCATCAGATTACAAGTAGCTGGACATTTATAAAATTTAGATGAATGAAGTTTAAGGCCAGATAAAATGCGAAAAACTATACTGTTATGTAGTCAAATTGTTTTCTATGACGATCATCACTTAATTCAGTATCTTTCCTTATAATCAAAATTCCATATTTTTAATTCCAACACGATTTATATTTTTCTCATATTACTTCAACATTCTAACTACATTATGATTATTTCCTATCAAATATTTGGTGATTCTAGTATAAGTTTGACATTAGTAGAATGCATCAACATTCTTATCTTACCCCATACAAAAATATGCTTCTCACACACAACATGGTTAAATATCGCATTGGTATTACTTCTAGATTTCTTAAAAGAAATAACAGATTCATTATCTGTAAATGTGTAATACCCATGACTTTCATTAATGAAATTAATTTCTACAGGTATTTATATTTAGGTTGTTAGAGAGATTTTGAGTTTAAATATGAAGATGTTTTCAAGTTTTAGTCCATTAGAACTGTCTAGCCAACCAATCATAATATTATTATTTTTTTATATATTTTTTATTTATTTTTTTTACCAATTTAACAGACCAACTATTCTTGCACGAATAAAAATTTATAGAAGGGAACTATGATTTATTTTTGAGCTAACGTTTGATGACTCATCAAAATTTCGTGTCATCCTATATTTAGGTTGTTTTACTAACCGCTTTTGTGTAACTAAATACATTTTATAAATATTATCTCTTATTATAAAAAACTAAAATAATACAGCTATTCGATTTCAGAAAATATTTTCTAAAATCGTATAGCTGCATTATTTTATTTTTTATAATAACAGATAATGCTCCATACTCACAATCAAAACAACATAAAAATATCATTTGTTTTGAGTATGAGTATGCGTTAATATTTATGAAATGCATTTAGTTACAAAAAATGTGGTTAGTAAAACAAAGTATATTTTAACAGTTTAAAATCAGTATTTTGTATGACAATACTGGTTTTAAGCTCTTAAAATATACTTTGTTTTGACTATGAGTAGGTACCATTATCTCTTATTATAGGAAAAATAAAATAATATAGCTATATGATAACCGAAAATATTTTCTGATATCATATAGCTATATTATTTTATTTTTTCTATAATAAGTGATAATATTTATGAAATACATTTCATAAATATTGGTACATACTTATAGTCAAAACAACCTAAAAATAGGATGGTACGAAATATTGATGAATCATCAAAATTTCATACCAAGGTATATTTATGTTGTTTTACTAACCACATTTTGTAACTAAATACATTTTATAAATATTATCTATTACTATAGAAATAATCATACTATTTTTTTTTCTATAATAAGAGATAATGAGCCATACTCATACTCAAAACAAAGGATATTTTGACTCTGAGTATGCTTCAATATTTATGAAATGCATTTAGTTACAAAATGGGGTTAGTAAAACAAAGTATATTTTAAGAGTTTAAAACCACCATTTTTAGGGTAATACTGGTTTTAAACACTTAAAGCATACTTTGTTTTGACTATGTGCATGCACCAATATTTAGGAAAGGTATTTCATAAATATTGACACATACTCATAGTCAAAACAACATAAAAATACCTTGGTATGCAATTTTGATGAGTCATCAAACGTTAGCTCAAAAATAAATCATAGTTCCCTTCTATAAATTTTTATTCGTGCAAGAATAGTTGGTCTGTTAAATTGGTAAAAAAAATAAATAAAAAATATATAAAAAAATAATAATATTATGATTGGTTGGCTAGACAGTTCTAATGGACTAAAACTTGAAAACATCTTCATATTTAAACTCAAAATCTCTCTAACAACCTAAATATAAATACCTGTAGAAATTAATTTCATTAATGAAAGTCATGGGTATTACACATTTACAGATAATGAATCTGTTATTTCTTTTAAGAAATCTAGAAGTAATACCAATGCGATATTTAACCATGTTGTGTGTGAGAAGCATATTTTTGTATGGGGTAAGATAAGAATGTTGATGCATTCTACTAATGTCAAACTTATACTAGAATCACCAAATATTTGATAGGAAATAATCATAATGTAGTTAGAATGTTTAAGTAATATGAGAAAAATATAAATCGTGTTGGAATTAAAAATATGGAATTTTGATTATAAGGAAAGATACTGAATTAAGTGATGATCGTCATAGAAAACAATTTGACTACATAACAGTATAGTTTTTCGCATTTTATCTGGCCTTAAACTTCATTCATCTAAATTTTATAAATGTCCAGCTACTTGTAATCTGATGACCCAATTTAAAACAGATAATCTGATGTGACAATCTTAACAGCTCCTGATAACCTGATCTGTTTTACAGATCAGCTGTCCGATAACCTGATCTGATACCTGATAACCTGATCTTAAAACCAGATCAGGTCCTGATAAGCTGATCTGAAAACCAGACCAGCTCCTGATAAGCTGATCTGAAAACCAGACCAGCTCCTGATAAGCTGATCTGAAAACCAGATCAGGTCCTGATAAGCTGATCTGAAAACCAGATCAGGTCCTGAAAAGCTGATCTGAAAACCAGATCAGGTCCTGATAAGCTGATCTGAAAACCAGATCAGGTCCTGAAAAGCTGATCTGAAAACCAGATCAGGTCCTGAAAAGCTGATCTGAAAACCAGACCAGGTCCTGATAAGCTGATCTGAAAACCAGACCAGGTCCTGATAAGCTGATCTGAAAACCAGACCAGCTCCTGATAAGCTGATCTAAAAATCAGACCAGCTCCTAATAAGATGATCTGAAAACCAGAGCAGCTCCTGATAAGCTGATCTGATAGCTGATACCTGATCTAATAGGTGATACCTGATCTAATAGCTGATACCTCTTATTTGCTATTATTAAACATGGATGAGAAAATTTTAAAACGGTGTTGATAAGAAGTGTCTTGAAGAAAAAGCTTCGTAGTATAAAAACTGGTGAAATAGATACACGTGAACAACTAAGAGATATATTTGATCCTATAACAGAACCTCTCAAAGAATTCATAAATAGTTCTAAAAATATTGAAAGATTACACAAGAAAGAACAAAGTAAAATGAAGACAGAAGTTGAAAATAATACAAGTTTAAAGTCTGAAAAACCATCACTCAAGATAGAGACAAGTTAAAGAAACTTTCAAAAGGAACAATATTGATAATACCATCTTATTTAATGATGCTAATACTGAGAATGATTATGACGATGAAGAAGAAGAAGATGATTTTTACTCACGGCCTTCCAACATCGAAGATGCTTATATTGACTTATTAGTCTGGGAAGGATGAAATGAATTAGATACAAACTATGACTCACATAAAGACTTCAATAATGAGTGGAAATTTGGTGATAGAAATCTAAAACTGAATAAAGATAAAATACAAGTTGATGATCAAATATGGGGCTTAAAAGTGGGTTTATTTTCTTTAATGATTGATAAAACGTGAAAATAGTATGACAAATTTGATTTTGAAAACTAAATAAAATATATAATTTCTACCAATGTATACAATGTTCACTGACGGTGAACAATGTTATCAGTAAATTGTTTCTGGAAACTCAAATCGAGAAACTAAAGGATGAATTAATAAGTGGAGTGTGAAATAAAATTAACGATAGAAGATAGGTATAAAATTGAAAAAGACATTCTAAAAATTAAATCATCTTTTGACAAACAAATTGAAGAGCTGAGCGATAAAATTTATAGATTGGAAAATTAACTACATTTTAGTATAAATATCTGAAAATGTATAAAGTAGATCACAACACTCGCCAAAAAACTGTAATACAACTCAATGTCCTTAAAAAGAAATTTAGTAAACGTAATCCATAATAAATTTATAAAATTGTTTGTCTATTGTAGTGATGTAATGAATGGAATAGATGATCTTTTATGGAGCTGATTTAGGTGAACTGGGTAGCTATTCTAGAGAAAATAGAAATTATTGATTTTTTGCTGACTGTAACTGACACATTCTCAAAATTTATATTGTGAGTATCGTTGAAAATAAAAGCTGCACTCGAAAAAAACCAAGGCAATGGAAAATATTTTTGAAATGATATGAGTATCAAAACAAAAAAATACATATAGATGTTGGTACAGAATTTTTAATAAACACTGCAAAATTCATGCATAAATAGAGGATTAAAAATTACTTAATATGAAAGCATCAATAGTAGATTGATTTAATAGATCATTAAAAGGAATTATGTGCTAAGAATTTAGCTATAATGGTTCATATAAGTGGATTGATATACACAAAGATTTACTTAATGCCTACAATAGAAAAGTTCATTTAACCGGAAAATTAAAATATTTGTGATTAAAGTTAACTCAACGAATGAGAAAAAGGTGCAAAATACAGTATACAGTAATTTGAAGAGGTACAAAATGTTGAAATTCAATGAAAATATAAATAAAATTAAAAAGGATAAATCTAATTTGTATTGGTTTTTTGAAGGATTGATTAGGAATTTTAGGTCTCAGGGAAGATAAATAGCTTAATATACTAGAATTCTCTAAACTTGATGGTCTGTATGAAATATTGTGAAAACTTAAGAGTTCAAAATATTCAGCAACACATCATATTATCATTTTTTATAGTAAAAGGTGTACATTTTCCATTTCGAAAGCTCTAGCACACAAAATTTTAAATTGTGAATATGAGGTTATTATAATAGATATTCACTCTGTTCATTTCTAGATAAACTAAGAAAATTGGGCTTTGATATCCAATCTTTAACAATGTACATGTGTATGAATGGGTATCAAACAAACTTACTAAATAAATACCGACTTCAACTAGAATCATGCTGAAGCATGCATAAATTGTAAAATGGAATGTAAACAGATCTTACTTTATATCTGTATCTGTATGAATATGAAATAAATTTACCGAAAAAATATTGGAAGCATGCCGAAGTATGTATGATTTAAAAAAATTCCTGACATCATACTTTTATAAGTACAGAAATTTTAAGAGTTTGTGGCAAATGAAATACATACATACTTATGTATCTACTTTGTTAAAAATTCAAAAGAGTGAATTCGTAATTCTAATTGTATAGATTTTTAATTGAAACACCACTAAATGTCGGACTCTCGCCTCACTATTGATAGAATAGCATGCTAAAGCATGCATGCTAGCAAAATATTAAACTTGTTAGAATGTGATGAGAAAGGTTTTTCTAATCATTAATTTGTAGACAGCAATTGTATCTAGATCAACTCAACTCATGAATGTATTGTATACAGGTATGATTGATAGTGGTGAGGACCTTTTCTAAGTGAGAAATGATTACATCTGAATGCGATACAACGCAGTCTACGTTAACCACAATAACGTCACGTGGTCAAACACCAAATCTTATATAGAAACACTTGAAGTAAAAATTCTCCTAAACATAGATATTCCAATGTTTCTAACACTTTATGAAAACACTGACGGTGAAATGATGATGGAGGTAAATGTGTTATCTTAGATCGATTTTCTAGAATAGTTGATTATTAAAGATGTATTTCTTTGTATATGAACTAATTTTTACGTACATACATATATTTACCTATATGTATGTTAATACTCTTAAAATTATATAAATATTTTCTATTTCAAGTAGTAAAATCTGAAAAAATAGTAGTGACACATTAGAAGAAAAAATTAATAAAATAAAAAGAGAGACTGACTGATCAACTGATACGTACACTCTGTCTGACAGGTACAAAAAGCTCACTTAAATATATTAGAAATATATACGCAATACGCTAAACTTTAATAAAATTAGAAAAAAAAAAAAAATCACTTCATCTAGAACATCAAATAAAAGCCAAAAGACCCGTCATAAAATAAACATATACTCGTACATTATTAATGTACTTAAACATATTATCAGTATGAAGTAACACAATTTGAAGAATAAAAAGTTTAAAATTTAATTATCTCTAACGCTGACAAAGAGGAGACAGAAATGTTGACATATAAAGTCATATTGTATACTAGAGGACCAGTTGAGAGGTTAGACCTAAATTGTAAGAAAACGACTTCGTTTTCTGTTGTTCGCTATTCAAGAAGAAAATAAGATTATTCATTATGAATTAACTAATTTAAAAGTACATTTAAGTTCAGTCTCATATCCATATGATGATAATCCTAACATAAAATTTAAAAATAAACGTAATGCAATTCTATATAGTTATTATATGTATCTAAGATTCCAGCAAAGGTAGTATATGAAAGAATCTCATGCGTTTCTACCTGTACCAGAGTTTAAGATAAAAGCACCTTTTATTCAATAGCGGGGCAATTGAATAAAATTTTAATTTGAAATAGTAAGCAAAGAAATCAGCTTACTGTATTCTTATTCATGATCGTATAATAGAATACATATGTATATACCTATCAAAGGACAAGTTCGAAAAGTCTTATAAATTGAGTAATATGGAAAACAACATAATTTTTATATACGTACAATGTTTCAAAAGTAATTCAAATGATTTCATCGCAAAAGAAGTAGCGATTGTTTTGAACAATTACGAATATAATGATTTCATTATAAAACTCAATAATCAATAAAAAATAAAAAAAAAGAAGCAAGCTGGCTAACAAAAAACTATCATTACATAAGCTGGACTGCTGGATCAGTTTCATTTAAAAATGTTTATAAATGTATAAAAGGCAATGCAAGATGTTCTAAAATAAATGTAAAAGGTGATGAAAAAAGCCTACGGCTGGAAAAAATTTTATATCAAAATATTTCTAAGAATGAAGATAAGCTGCATCAACTTTAAACAAATGTAAATTAAATATAGGAAATATTTCTATTATAGTTACTATTATTCTAAAGTATGTATCTTAAGGAATTTAGTTTTACTTAAAACAGCAAATCCTCACAAACTATTAAGTAAATACAGATAAAAGTTAAAACAACGTTTTTTTAATTTCAAATAAAAAAAAAACTATGAAGATATTTGACATCTATACATAAAAGACCAGGTGAATATTTACAACAACAACAAAAACAAAAAAATGTATTCAAACACGGAGGCAAACACTTATTTGTATGTACATACATATGTACATACATACATAAAATCAATTTGTAGATATGTATGTACACATAATATCAAATTTCTTATCAATACTCAAATATTTATTAGATCTTGACAATCACACTTACATATCTACATCATAAAAATATATGAACAACGCAAACCATTCAGTCAGAGCACATGCCCAAGCTAAACGATCTTATTATGGACAGAGAAACTATAAATTTCCATGATCGTATGAAAAGAAGTTCAGCGAAAGAAGCCGGACGTAGTTAAATAAACAAAATCTGTAATATAAACAAATTTCTCGCAGGCAGACTTTAAAGCTGGACAATTTTAAGCATGACAAAATACCCAGCAACCTTGAGTATGAAAATATACTTATGTATATGTATATGTATCAGATATATGAAAATATTTTATAGAACCAAATCTCGATATTGAATACAATTTATTTCTACGTACATATAACTACTAGCGTGAGAAAATCATACGCACACACACACATATACCAGATTTCATATAAGAAAAATTCATATTATTTCAACAACACACCACCCCTCACAAAACACGGCCAACCTTAAATTCCTACAGATATACATACAAAAATTCTCACGGTCATTCCTACAAACAACACTGACAACAACACAAATCACGATCAGCCTTAAACTCCTACGAACATGCATACAGATTCCCACGCATACATATCACTCGTACGACAACACCCTCACCTATCCTCAAATCACTAATAGCATTAAACTCCTACAAACATATGTACATACACACAGACATATTACTACACCAACCTCACTTACCCTAAATCATGATCAGCCTTAAATTTTCACAGACATACATACATACAGATTCCTACGTATACATATTACAACAACATCCATCCTCACCTCTCTTAAATCACGATCAGCCTTAAGCTCCTACAAACATATAGACATACATACACGCAGTCGATCAACCTCAACTACACCACACACCCAGCCCCGCTTAAATTCCCCCGGACAGACACATCCACAAATTCCCATGGATACATATTACTCGTACAACAACACCCTCACCTACCCCAAATCACTATAAGCCTTAAATTCCTACAGAGCCTTAAATTCCTATAACACCTGCATACACGCAGTCGATCTACCACAACTATACCCCGCCCCCTGTCAATCACACCCTCACACAAATTCCAACAGACAGGTATACACACACACATACACTCAATCCATCTACCTCTACTACACCACGCTCCCCCGACCAATCACAGCCTCGCAAAACAGACAGACAGACAGACAGACAGACAGACAGACACATCCATTAACTCCCTCGGTTATGTATTACGACAACAGCTCCACCCACCCAAATCACGGCCAGCCTTAAACTCCTGTATTAGCATTAGAAATAACTTTTATGTTTTTCCCGTCGGAATTATGAAAAATCATTTTCCCGTCGGCATTTGAAAAAAATAATAATCATGTTTTGCCGTCGGCATTTGAAAAAAATAATATTCATGTTTTACCGTAGACATTAGGAAAAATAATCATGTATTGCCGTCGGCATTAGGAAAAATTAATTTTCACTATTTTACCCCCATTAGTATTAGGAAAAATCATTTCATGATTTTCCCTTTGGTACTAGGAAAAATCATTTTCATGATTTTCCCGTCGGCATATATATATACTTATGAAATCTTAATCTTATGAAACCCCTTAATCCACCCCACAAACATACACACATACAAATTCCCACGGTCATAAAAAACTGGACTTATTAAACCACCCTCGTATGTATTAAACAAACAAAACCCCTTATGTAAACAAAAAATTCCTTATGTAAACAAAAAGTTGGACGGACTTATTGATCCACCCTCGTAGGGTATCAAATTTCACAAATTTCCAAGAATTTTAAAATTTTAAAATTTTAATTACCCAAATTTTAAAATTTTGTACTGAAATTCTCAAATTTCAAATTTTAATTACCCAAATTTCACAATTTTAATCGGCGCCAGAAGTGGGATTCCACTACTACTCATTTAGATGGGTATATTAACATAAATAATCGAAATATACCTATTATGTTTAGATACTTAGTCTGCGATACACCGGCAAGGTCTTTTGTATGTGGTATTCCTGGACATACTTCAAGCCATGGATGTATGAAACGCACTCAGAAAGCTAAAAAAGTATAAAATGTGTTAACATACAGCATTGCATCTGGTTATCCCACAACAGATGATGACTTTTATGCACGCAAGTATGCAGAACATCACTTACCATGTTTCCAAGTAACAAAGAGTCCTGTAGAATGCATTGATTTCAAAATGATTTCTCAAACTCTTTTGGACAGCATGCATTTAATTGAGCTTAGGGTCATGATAAAAATGCTTGTACGTCTTGTAAATCGACGAACTCGCCCTAAATTATCAAAAGATTACGTTGAAAAGATATCAACGCAGTTACAAGACCTTAAAAAATTTGTCCCGAAAGAATTTCCTAGAAAGCCGAGATCGTCAAATGAACTATCTAATTGGAAGGCAACTGAATTTCGACTACTTCTGGCTTATACTGGTCCGTTTATTTTGCAAAAAATAGTTGATAATGACTTTTATTACGAATTTCTGCTATTGCACTGTGCGTACAGAATGTTAAGCTGTCC
Organism: Tachina lurida; assembly: GCA_944452675.1. NCBI lineage: Eukaryota > Metazoa > Arthropoda > Insecta > Diptera > Tachinidae > Tachina > Tachina lurida. The sequence goes on along the minus strand of OX101756.1, from coordinate 68,729,553 downwards.
CCGACATGTCAAAAGTAATATTGAACAAGCTCAAGCTATCTTGCAACTTTTTGTAGAAAATTTTCCAATCATATTTGGAGAAGAAAGTGTTTCATTTAATGTGCACAGCTTGTTCTACATAGCTGAAGATGCAGCAAAATATGGAACACTTGCAGAATTTTCTGCATATGATTTTGAAAACCGACTTCAGAAGCTAAAAAAGCACGTCAGAAAGCCTACTCAAATAATTCAACAAATCTTAAACAATGAAAGACATGAAACATTTAAAAAAGAAGAAAAAAGTGGACTTATACGTTGTAAAGAGGGTATCAAAGGCGTTTATTTTAATCTTTGTTACTTTTCGTCCAGTAGCCCAAACAATTTTTGCGCAGTTGATATAGTTGGCTTTATAGAAGGAGAAAATAATTTTGTTGAAGGTAGCAGAATTCTAGACCTTAAAAGTTGTTATAAAGAACCCACTGATTCCTTAAAACTTATAATTTTTACTTCAAGCTTAGTTTTAGGGGAAAAAGAAAAATTTCCCTTAAAATCCATAAAATACAAATACTTTTGTTTCCTTTTGAATCTTAATTTGCACTCATTCCAATTTTGCACAGCTGTTCATAGTCGCAAATTCAAATATCCATCATAATGGCTTCAAAAATAAAACACTTCTCGACAAAAGGTGAGTTACTTCGACTGTGAACATTTTCTTTAAAGCTAATACTAAAAATTTTTGTATAAATGTGAATTTTAGGTGGGTCAAAGTGCGATGGCTGCGTAGAAGTTCATAAAATACTGGACGACATGACAGGTAAGTTAGTTTATTTTTACAGGAGTTTAAACCTCAAATTATATTCTATTTAAAATCTTTAACAGATACGCTTGAACAGCAAAAGCAACAAAACATGAAAATATGCGATATTCTTGCGGAACATAAAGTGCTGCTAAATCAGCTTCTCGACAAAAACAAGGCTTTAGACAATGTTATGAAGATTTTCCCTGTAAAATCAGAGATCCAACTCCATGAGCTTGAAAAAGTACTTGAAAACCAAAATGATTTGTATGTAAGTAATTATCACATATAAAATACAATTTTTATAACACACTTCAAAACATTAATATAAACTAAAACATTGCAGGTTCGCTACATAAAATCTCTTATAAAAGGAGATATATGCAAAAATCTTGGCCAAATTCTTGGACGAGAAATTGTTATGGCATTTAACGCTGAAGGAGTGCAAGACAAAAAGAGGTTCAAAGACTTTAAAAATATTTACGATGCTATTATTGGTACGCCTACATTTAAAAAGCTTGCAATTTTGCGGTCACAGTTAATAATATCATATTGATTTTTTCAATATTTCATATTGATTTTTTAGATGCAATTTCTGATGATAGTCCAGAAGAGAAATTCAGAGCAGCTCTCCATCACGAGAAGAAGAAATACCACAAAATTAACAGCAAGCAGAACACAAAACAAAATCGCGCTCACCTAAGTGTGGATAACCATGACGAGACGAGTTCACTACATTAAACTGAAACAACAACCAAAACAACCACGAACTGCTGGAAAGTTCAGACTAATAACATACATACATTTATAATTTAAATTTTCTTGTGATAACAAAGCCAATGAAATTTCTTATTTTTTAATTTTTTTTTATATTTTAACGTTTCAAATTTAAATTTATAACTTAAGCTTTTCTTATGGTAAAAAAGATAATGAAATGCCTTGTACAAATTTTAGTTTTTATATTTTTTATGTAATTTAAGTTGTCTTCACACTTATTATGATTATTTAAAAAAAATCTTTGTGTACATTTTTTAAATATTTCTCAATACCAATTTATCCATAAATAACTATTCGTGCATGAGTTCAAAGGCGACTGCTGAAAAATTACTCTGCAGTCGTGCACCACTCCCAAAGTGACCAGTGGTGCATAAAAGCGAGTAGTAGTTTTCGTATGACAGCCCAATGTTAAAATCGTCACTTGAAAGTATTAATGGGGAAATCAAGAGCGACTACTCGGCATCGCTTTGCGGCTAGTCCAAGAGTACTTCTGCACTACTACTTTCTTCTGAAGGGTATATTTACTACAAAATAATTTCAAATTTAAGAGCTAGCATGGAAAGTATATAAGAGGTTGGCCTGTTAATTTTCGTAGGGTTAGTTCGAACGTAGTTAAAAATTATTTGTTTTCACAATATATTTTTGAAAAAGGAATGAATCAGGGACCAAATATAATAATTATTCTAGAATTTAAAAAAAGGAACTACATACAAAGAAACATCAAACAACATTGACGAACGTTGTTTTGTTCTTAACTAGATTTTTCTAAACTCCAACAATTGTAAAATTTAAATTTTTTACCGGAAATAATTGTTTTTTCTTTTTTCAAGCAGAAATAATTGTACGTGGTTTCGTTCTCCTAGTGTTTGTCCGAATATTTACGAATATATTTGATGTTATTTGTTTCTTAAAAATTATCACATGTAATTTGACTTACATAGCGATACGAACTTTAGCCTAATCAAATAATAATTATAGAAATAATTGTTATTTTCCGATTTTTATTTTTTGGAGAAAAATAAAACTCAATTTGTGATTTGTACTTTTTCGAACAGAAACTAAAGTTAGTTCCATTTTTGCAAAAAATAAATACATTTATGTACATTGGAGTGGCCGTTAGTTGTATGGAAGATTTTTTTTATCTCTTTTCTGGCACCCTCTAAATAGGTTCAGTCTTATGTAAAAAAATACAAAAAATTTCATAGCGATAAGTTGGGTTTTAAGGGGTGCGTCCGGCCCTCAAACTTAACCCGCAAGCCCATATATTCAAAGTATTTTTATGACTATACTTAATATATGTATGAAATAATTTAATAGATATAAACTCTTATTGTAAACGCTTAGTAAAATAATTTCCATATCAATGCAATTTCGGTATAGGTATATAATTTTTGGTATTTTGTTGGTTATTTTTTTCATTATTTCCTAAAATATTAATTTTAGCAAAAAACTTTCTGTGAGACTAATGTTGTAGACTAGAAGAGCTAAAATATTGCCATACATTATTTTCTTGTAAAATGTTTTTTTAAAAAGATAGTCATATGCAAAAAATTACATTGAAAAATGGGCTTGAAAGCCAACTTTGAGGGGCGGACGCACTCCCTAAAACACAACTTATCGCTATGAAATTTTTTTGTACTTTTTTTACATAAAACTGAAAAATAAATTTACTTTTCTGAAACCTCTAAAAAAATTCGTAACAAACTCTATAGTGGAATATTTAAGGAACGAAGTTTTTGCATGCTTTGGCGTACCGGAGATTATTATTTCTGACAATGGAAGTCAATTCAAGTCGAAGGAATTTCGAGATTTATTGGATAAATTTGGTATTAAACATCAATTTACAGCGGTTCATAGTCTACAGTCCAACGCATGTGAAAGGGTCAAATGATCAATTAATGAAGCACTCCGATGTTTTGTACGTAACGATCAACGAGAATGGGACATGTATTCACCTAGCATTAATTGCGCAATCCGTAGCAGTGTGCATCAATCGACGGGAAAGACTCTGTACGAACTTGATTTCGGGCAAATCATGGAAGCAATTATAAAATTTTACATAACTTGAAACTCTTGGCGGAGGGGGACTCTAAAGAAAAAAGGATAGACAGTTTTACTATCTTATGGGACTCAATTCAGTCAAAGATCTAAACTAATTTAACCTTCGTAGTGAACAGACGTCATAGCGGATTTTTTTTACATACATATGAAACAAAAATAATGATAAAAAAACAACAAAATCAAAAATCGTACTAAAAAATATTCGTAATATATATTCACCTTGATAAATAAGCTTATTGGCCTTACTAATATTTTTTCACATACCAAGAGACAACAAAAACAAAACAACCGCAAGCAAACACAAACAAAGTACCCTTGAAGAATACTCTACATGAGTACCTCAAAGAAAAAAAATTGTGAAGTGAGTTCTAACGGCAGGAATGCCTATTTTACTGTGAGTTCTGAAACTCTTAATGAAAACATTAAAAACACAAAATCAAACGATAGCCTTTTTCTAACGGAAAAACTAGTGAATCGTTAACATTACACTTGCCAAGTACTTCTTCATTTAGGTCAGCGATATCATCCGCTTCGGGCTCGGGTTCATCACTTAACCAAGTTATCAACACAGGAATGGACAGATATATAATTGTTTTAAAGCGCGGGCAAAGCCCAAATTTTACTAAAATTGGATCTGCCCCAAAGATGTCTAGGGATAACAGCGCATCTTCTATCAATCGTCAAAATCGTTTTTCATTATTGCAAGACAAAAACGACAAGCCCGCTGGATCATCGCAAAAGTCTTTTAAGCCACCACCTATTTATTTTAGAGAAAAAAATTCTAACGAGCTTCTAAAAAAACTACTGTCGACCATTGGTGAAAATACTTTTCACATCATTCCAATTAAAAGAGGTAATATTGATGAAACTAAAATCCAAATATATGATGAAAAATATTTCCGAAAAATTGTTAGTGAGTTTGAAAAAAATAAAACAAATTTGTACACTTACCAACTTAAGAGTGCTAAAGGCCTACAGATAGTATTAAAGGGCATAGATTCATATGTTGAGCCCGAAGAAGTAAAATGTGCACTTATCGACCAAGAATTTAAGGTAAAAAATGTTACCGATATAATCAATAGAGAGAAGATTCCCCAGCCTTTATTTCGTGTTGAACTGGAGCCGAATGATATACAGTTAAAAAAAAACGAGACGCACCCAATTTATAGTCTAAAATACCTCTTATACCGAAAAATCACAGTTGAAGAGCCACGTAAGCGTTCAGGTCCCGTACAGTGCCCTAATTGTCAAGAATATGCCCACACAAAAACTTACTGCAAATCACCTACAGTTTGTGTTATTTGCGGTAAATTGCATGGTACTGCTAGATGTACTAAGCCAAAAGATCAAGCAGAAAGAAAATGCAGTAATTGTGGAGGTAATCATACCGCTAACTACAGAGGATGCGCTGTATATTCTTTTGTTAAACAGGCTATGGGTCAAAAACCAAAATTAGCTCCAGTTCATTCAGCAAATGCTTACTGTGCCACTCTTCCTCAAACTAGCCAACTAGTTACTTCACGTGTATTGTATACCGATGCTGCTAAGACTAGTTCTATTCCCACACAAAATGTTCGACCGCAAAATAAGTCAACGTATGCAAACTCTAGCTTTAATTTTAGTCGTCTTGAAGCTACTATTGAGAATCTGGTGCTAACTATAAATAATTTTACAACAAATATGACTACCATGATGCAAAAAATGCTGAGAATGCAGAATACTCTGCTTCAAGCATTAGTCAACAAACCATTAACACGTTAAAACTATGTTTCTGGAACGCAAACGGCATTCGCCAACATAAAAATGAACTTGAGCACTTCCTCACGGAAAAAAATATTAATATAATGTTGGTCTCTGAGACTCACTTGACTTCGAAAAGCTGCTTTAAAATAAATGCTTACACTCTATATGATTCAAAAGACCCGAGAGGGAGAGCATGCGGTGGATCAGCAATTCTAATTAAGTCAAGACTCAAGCACTATATCCTTGAGAACGTTAGTGAAGAATATATGCAAGCTACGAATATTTTCGTAGAAAATTTTTGTGCGAATTTCGTAATATCATCAATTTACTCACCTCCCAGATTTTCAGTTACCGAAGATCAGTATGAGAAGTTCTACAAATCGCTTGGTTCTTGCTTCGTGGCAGCTGGTGACTACAATGCAAAACATACGTACTGGGGCTCGCGTCTTGTTACACCTAGAGGTAGAGCGTTGTTTAATAAAATTTCAAAAATGGATTTGGACGTCATTTCGAGTGTGGAGCCCACTTATTGGCCTACTGACAAACAAGAAATTCCGAATGTTATAGATTTTGGCGTCAAGAAAAATATCTCTGGGCTTTTAATTCAATTTGAGAGTGATCGTCCGAACAATCTCCCACGATGGTTACAATTTGTGTGAAAAAAGACGAGTTGGAAGAGAATGGCAACAGCACAGATCTCCCCAACTTAAAATCAGATTTAAAGAGTATACTAAACGACTCCAAGAGTTGCTCGCATTTGAAAAAACTGCATCTCTTAAAAATAATTTGGAAGGTCTTGATACCACACCAGCATTTAATTGCTCTTTGTGGCGCGCTGCTAGAAAAATTAAAATACCCGTTGAGTTTAAACCACCTATCTGCACATTTACCGGAGGTTGGGCAAGAAGCGATACTGAAAAAGTAAAATATTTGCTGAGCATTCAAAATCAGTATTTACTCCAAACACATTTTCTGGTGTTGTTGATTTGCCAAATGTAGTTGCGCTACCCCTAGACCCAAAAAATTTGAGACGCGTGATGTACAAAAAGTAATTGCAGAACTCAACCCGAGAAAGCTCCAGGTATTGATAAAATTAGTAACCAGATGCTGATAAATTTGCCTCATATTGCAATAAGAATCCTGCTATTTATTTTTAATGCCATTTTACGAATGCAGTATTTTCCACATAACTGGAAACTTGCCAAGATTAAAATGATTCCAAAGCCAGGCAAAGATTTTACCAAGGCTGAGTCATATAGGCCTGTAAGCTTACTTTCAACAATTTCAAAGCTGCTGATGAATAAATTGTCCAACATTTTACCTGATAATGGGTGCATCCCGGACCGTCAATTTGGTTTTAGAAGTCATCATAGCACCATTGAACAAACGCATAGATTGGTCCAAATTATAAGAAAAACATTTGAGGAAAAGAAGTATTGTTCTGCTTTCTTTATTGATGTTTCTCAGACATTTGATAAAGTATGGCACGAAGGCATAGTTTTAAAATTGAAGACATACCTACCAATAAACATACAAAAGCTTTTGGAAAGTTATATTATTGATAGGAAGTTCACTGTTGTGGAAGGAGAGGTCACGAGTGTGCCCGAATCTATATCTTCCGGTGTGCCACAGGGAAGTATTCTGGGGCCAGTTTTGTATTTAATATATACTTGTGATATGCCTGTGAGCATATATCACTTGAAAGTATTAATGGGGAAATCAAGAGCGACTACTTGGCATCGCTTTGCGGCTAGTCCAAGAGTACTTCTGCACTACTACTTTCTTCTGAAGGGTATATTTACTACAAAATACATTAAAATTTAAGAGCTAGCATGGAAAGTATATAAGAGGTTGGCCTTTTAATTTTCGTAGGGTTAGTTCGAACGTAGTTAAAAATTATTTTTTTTTTCACAATATATTTTTGAAAAAGGAATGAATCAGGGACCAAATATAATAATTATTCTAGAATTTAAAAAAAGGAAATACATACAAAGAAACATCAAACAACATTGACGAACGTTGTTTTGTCCTTAACTAGATTTTTCTAAACTCCAATAATTGTAAAATTTAAATTTTTTACCGGAAATAATTGTTTTTTCTTTTTTCAAGCAGAAATAATTGTACGTGGTTTCGTTCTCCTGGTGTTTGTCCGAATATTTACGAATATATTTGATGTTATTTGTTTCTTAAAAACTATCACATGTAATTTGACTTACATAGCGATACGAACCTTAGCCTAATCAAATAATAATTATAGAAATAATTGTTATTTTCCGATTTTTATTTTTTGGAGAAAAATAAAACTCAATTTGTGATTTGTACTTTTTCGAACAGAAACTAAAGTTAGTTCCATTTTTGCAATAAATACATACATTTATGTACATTAGAGTAGCCGTTAGTTATATGGAAGATTTTTTTTATCTCTTTTCTGGCACCCTCCAAATAGATTCAGTTTTATGTAAAAAAAATACAAAAAATTTCATAGCGATAAGTTGGGTTTTAAGAGGTGCGTCCGGCCCTCAAACTTAACCTGCAAGCCCATGTATTCAAAGTATTTTTATGACTATACTTAATATATGTATGAAATAATTTAATAGATATAAACTCTTATTGTAAACGCTTAGTAAAATAATTTCCATATCAATGCAATTTCGGTATAGGTATATAATTTTTGGTATTTTGTTGGTTATTTTTTTCATTATTTCCTAAAATATTAATTTTAGCAAAAAACTTTCTGTGAGACTAATGTTGTAGACTAGAAGAGCTAAAATATTGCCATACATTATTTTCTTGTAAAATGTTTTTTTAAAAAGATAGTCATATGCAAAAAATTACATTGAAAAATGGGCTTGAAAGCCAACTTTGAGGGGCGGACGCACTCCCTAAAACACAACTTATCGCTATGAAATTTTTTTGTACTTTTTTTACATAAAACTGAAAAATAAATTTACTTTTCTGAAACCTCTAAAAAAATTCGTAACAAACTCTATAGTGGAATATTTAAGGAACGAAGTTTTTGCATGCTTTGACGTACCGGAGATTATTATTTCTGACAATGGAAGTCAATTCAAGTCGAAGGAATTTCGGGATTTATTGGATAAATTTGGCATTAAACATCAATTTACAGCGGTTCATAGTCCACTGTCCAACGCATGTGAAAGGGTCAAATGATCAATTAATGAAGCACTCCGATGTTTTGTACGTAACGATCAACGAGAATGGGACATGTATTCACCTAGCATTAATTGCGCGATCCGTAGCATTGTGCATCAATCGACGGGAAAGACTCTGTACGAACTTGTTTTCGAGCAAATCATGGAAGCAATTATAAAATTTTACATAACTTGAAACTTTTCGCGGAGGGGGACTCTAAAGAAGAAAGGATAGACAGTTTTACTATCATATTGGACTCAATTTAGTCAAATATCTAAACTAGTTTAACCTTCGTAGTGAACAGACGTCATAGCGGATTTTTTTTACATACATACGAAACAAAAATAATGATAAAAAAAAACAAAATCAAAAATCATAAAAAAAATATTCGTAATAAATATTCACCTTGATAAATAAGCTTATTGGCTTTACTAATATTTTTTACATACCAAGAGACAACAAAAACAAAATAACCGCAAGCAAACACAAACAAAGTATCCTTGAAGAATACTCTATATGAGTATCTCAAAGAAAAAAAATTGTGAAGTGAGTTCTAACGGCAGGAATGCCTACTTTACTGTGAGTTCTGAAACTCTTAATGAAAACATTAAAAACACAAAATCAAACGATAGCCTTTTTCTAACGGAAAATCCACTCTCCAATGCCAACTAGTGAATCGTTAACATTACAATTGCCAAGTACTTCTTCATTTAGGTCAGCGATATCATCCGCTTCGGGCTCGCGTTCATCACTTAACCAAGTTATCAACACAGGAATGGACAGATATATAATTGTTTTAAAGCGCGGGCAAAGCCCAAATTTTACTAAAATTGGATCTGCCCCAAAGATGTCTAGGGATAACAGCGCATCTTCTATCAATCGTCAAAATCGTTTTTCATTATTGCAAGACAAAAACGACAAGCCCGCTGGATCATCGCAAAAGTCTTTTAAGACACCACCTATTTATTTTAGAGAAAAAAATTCTAACGAGCTTCTAAAAAAACTACTGTCGACCATTGGTGAAAATACTTTTCACATCATTCCAATTAAAAGAGGTAATATTGATGAAACTAAAATCCAAATATATGATGAAAAATATTTCCGAAAAATTGTTAGTGAGTTTGAAAAAAAATAAAACAAATTTGTACACTTACCAACTTAAGAGTGCTAAAGGCCTACAGATAGTATTAAAGGGCATAGATTCATATGTTGAGCCCGAAGAAGTAAAATGTGCACTTATCGACCAAGAATTTAAGGTAAAAAATGTTACCGATATACGCACCCAATTTATAGTCTAAAATACCTCTTATACCGAAAAATCACAGTTGAAGAGCCACGTAAGCGTTCAGGTCCCGTACAGTGCCCTAATTGTCAAGAATATGCCCACACAAAAACTTACTGCAAATCACCTACAGTTTGTGTTATTTGCGGTAAATTGCATGGTACTGCTAGATGTACTAAGCCAAAAGATCAAGCAGAAAGAAAATGCAGTAATTGTGGAGGTAATCATACCGCTAACTACAGAGGATGCGCTGTATATTCTTTTGTTAAACAGGCTATGGGTCAAAAACCAAAATTAGCTCCAGTTCATTCAGCAAATGCTTACTGTGCCACTCTTCCTCAAACTAGCCAACTAGTTACTTCACGTGTATTGTATACCGATGCTGCTAAGACTAGTTCTATTCCCACACAAAATGTTCGACCGCAAAATAAGTCAACGTATGCAAACTCTAGCTTTAATTTTAGTCGTCTTGAAGCTACTATTGAGAATCTGGTGCTAACTATAAATAATTTTACAACAAATATGACTACCATGATGCAAAAAATGCTGAGAATGCAGAATACTCTGCTTCAAGCATTATTCAACAAACCATTAACACGTTAAAACTATGTTTCTGGAACGCAAACGGCATTCGCCAACATAAAAATGAACTTGAGCACTTCCTCACGGAAAAAAATATTAATATAATGTTGGTCTCTGAGACTCACTTGACTTCGAAAAGCTGCTTTAAAATAAATGCTTACACTCTATATGATTCAAAAGACCCGAGAGGGAGAGCATGCGGTGGATCAGCAATTCTAATTAAGTCAAGACTCAAGCACTATATCCTTGAGAACGTTAGTGAAGAATATATGCAAGCTACGAATATTTTCGTAGAAAATTTTTGTGCGAATTTCGTAATATCATCAATTTACTCACCTCCCAGATTTTCAGTTACCGAAGATCAGTATGAGAAGTTCTACAAATCGCTTGGTTCTTGCTTCGTGGCAGCTGGTGACTACAATGCAAAACATACGTACTGGGGCTCGCGTCTTGTTACACCTAGAGGTAGAGCGTTGTTTAATAAAATTTCAAAAATGGATTTGGACGTCATTTCGAGTGTGGAGCCCACTTATTGGCCTACTGACAAACAAGAAATTCCGAATGTTATAGATTTTGGCGTCAAGAAAAATATCTCTGGGCTTTTAATTCAATTTGAGAGTGATCGTCCGAACAATCTCCCACGATGGTTACAATTTGTGTGAAAAAAGACGAGTTGGAAGAGAATGGCAACAGCACAGATCTCCCCAACTTAAAATCAGATTTAAAGAGTATACTAAACGACTCCAAGAGTTGCTCGCATTTGAAAAAACTGCATCTCTTAAAAATAATTTGGAAGGTCTTGATACCACACCAGCATTTAATTGCTCTTTGTGGCGCGCTGCTAGAAAAATTAAAATACCCGTTGAGTTTAAACCACCTATCTGCACATTTACCGGAGGTTGGGCAAGAAGCGATACTGAAAAAGTAAAATATTTGCTGAGCATTCAAAATCAGTATTTACTCCAAACACATTTTCTGGTGTTGTTGATTTGCCAAATGTAGTTGCGCTACCCCTAGACCCAAAAAATTTGAGACGCGTGATGTACAAAAAGTAATTGCAGAACTCAACCCGAGAAAGCTCCAGGTATTGATAAAATTAGTAACCAGATGCTGATAAATTTGCCTCATATTGCAATAAGAATCCTGCTATTTATTTTTAATGCCATTTTACGAATGCAGTATTTTCCACATAACTGGAAACTTGCCAAGATTAAAATGATTCCAAAGCCAGGCAAAGATTTTACCAAGGCTGAGTCATATAGGCCTGTAAGCTTACTTTCAACAATTTCAAAGCTGCTGATGAATAAATTGTCCAACATTTTACCTGATAATGGGTGCATCCCGGACCGTCAATTTGGTTTTAGAAGTCATCATAGCACCATTGAACAAACGCATAGATTGGTCCAAATTATAAGAAAAACATTTGAGGAAAAGAAGTATTGTTCTGCTTTCTTTATTGATGTTTCTCAGACATTTGATAAAGTATGGCACGAAGGCATAGTTTTAAAATTGAAGACATACCTACCAATAAACATACAAAAGCTTTTGGAAAGTTATATTATTGATAGGAAGTTCACTGTTGTGGAAGGAGAGGTCACGAGTGTGCCCGAATCTATATCTTCCGGTGTGCCACAGGGAAGTATTCTGGGGCCAGTTTTGTATTTAATATATACTTGTGATATGCCTGTGAGCATATATCACTTGAAAGTATTAATGGGGAAATCAAGAGCGACTACTTGGCATCGCTTTGCGGCTAGTCCAAGAGTACTTCTGCACTACTACTTTCTTCTGAAGGGTATATTTACTACAAAATACATTAAAATTTAAGAGCTAGCATGGAAAGTATATAAGAGGTTGGCCTTTTAATTTTCGTAGGGTTAGTTCGAACGTAGTTAAAAATTATTTTTTTTTTCACAATATATTTTTGAAAAAGGAATGAATCAGGGACCAAATATAATAATTATTCTAGAATTTAAAAAAAGGAAATACATACAAAGAAACATCAAACAACATTGACGAACGTTGTTTTGTCCTTAACTAGATTTTTCTAAACTCCAATAATTGTAAAATTTAAATTTTTTACCGGAAATAATTGTTTTTTCTTTTTTCAAGCAGAAATAATTGTACGTGGTTTCGTTCTCCTGGTGTTTGTCCGAATATTTACGAATATATTTGATGTTATTTGTTTCTTAAAAACTATCACATGTAATTTGACTTACATAGCGATACGAACCTTAGCCTAATCAAATAATAATTATAGAAATAATTGTTATTTTCCGATTTTTATTTTTTGGAGAAAAATAAAACTCAATTTGTGATTTGTACTTTTTCGAACAGAAACTAAAGTTAGTTCCATTTTTGCAATAAATACATACATTTATGTACATTAGAGTAGCCGTTAGTTATATGGAAGATTTTTTTTATCTCTTTTCTGGCACCCTCCAAATAGATTCAGTTTTATGTAAATACAAAAAATTTCATAGCGATAAGTTGGGTTTTAAGAGGTGCGTCCGGCCCTCAAACTTAACCTGCAAGCCCATGTATTCAAAGTATTTTTATGACTATACTTAATATATGTATGAAATAATTTAATAGATATAAACTCTTATTGTAAACGCTTAGTAAAATAATTTCCATATCAATGCAATTTCGGTATAGGTATATAATTTTTGGTATTTTGTTGGTTATTTTTTTCATTATTTCCTAAAATATTAATTTTAGCAAAAAACTTTCTGTGAGACTAATGTTGTAGACTAGAAGAGCTAAAATATTGCCATACATTATTTTCTTGTAAAATGTTTTTTTAAAAAGATAGTCATATGCAAAAAATTACATTGAAAAATGGGCTTGAAAGCCAACTTTGAGGGGCGGACGCACTCCCTAAAACACAACTTATCGCTATGAAATTTTTTTGTACTTTTTTTACATAAAACTGAAAAATAAATTTACTTTTCTGAAACCTCTAAAAAAATTCGTAACAAACTCTATAGTGGAATATTTAAGGAACGAAGTTTTTGCATGCTTTGACGTACCGGAGATTATTATTTCTGACAATGGAAGTCAATTCAAGTCGAAGGAATTTCGGGATTTATTGGATAAATTTGGCATTAAACATCAATTTACAGCGGTTCATAGTCCACTGTCCAACGCATGTGAAAGGGTCAAATGATCAATTAATGAAGCACTCCGATGTTTTGTACGTAACGATCAACGAGAATGGGACATGTATTCACCTAGCATTAATTGCGCGATCCGTAGCATTGTGCATCAATCGACGGGAAAGACTCTGTACGAACTTGTTTTCGAGCAAATCATGGAAGCAATTATAAAATTTTACATAACTTGAAACTTTTCGCGGAGGGGGACTCTAAAGAAGAAAGGATAGACAGTTTTACTATCATATTGGACTCAATTTAGTCAAATATCTAAACTAGTTTAACCTTCGTAGTGAACAGACGTCATAGCGGATTTTTTTTACATACATACGAAACAAAAATAATGATAAAAAAAAACAAAATCAAAAATCATAAAAAAAATATTCGTAATAAATATTCACCTTGATAAATAAGCTTATTGGCTTTACTAATATTTTTTACATACCAAGAGACAACAAAAACAAAATAACCGCAAGCAAACACAAACAAAGTATCCTTGAAGAATACTCTATATGAGTATCTCAAAGAAAAAAAATTGTGAAGTGAGTTCTAACGGCAGGAATGCCTACTTTACTGTGAGTTCTGAAACTCTTAATGAAAACATTAAAAACACAAAATCAAACGATAGCCTTTTTCTAACGGAAAATCCACTCTCCAATGCCAACTAGTGAATCGTTAACATTACAATTGCCAAGTACTTCTTCATTTAGGTCAGCGATATCATCCGCTTCGGGCTCGCGTTCATCACTTAACCAAGTTATCAACACAGGAATGGACAGATATATAATTGTTTTAAAGCGCGGGCAAAGCCCAAATTTTACTAAAATTGGATCTGCCCCAAAGATGTCTAGGGATAACAGCGCATCTTCTATCAATCGTCAAAATCGTTTTTCATTATTGCAAGACAAAAACGACAAGCCCGCTGGATCATCGCAAAAGTCTTTTAAGACACCACCTATTTATTTTAGAGAAAAAAATTCTAACGAGCTTCTAAAAAAACTACTGTCGACCATTGGTGAAAATACTTTTCACATCATTCCAATTAAAAGAGGTAATATTGATGAAACTAAAATCCAAATATATGATGAAAAATATTTCCGAAAAATTGTTAGTGAGTTTGAAAAAAAATAAAACAAATTTGTACACTTACCAACTTAAGAGTGCTAAAGGCCTACAGATAGTATTAAAGGGCATAGATTCATATGTTGAGCCCGAAGAAGTAAAATGTGCACTTATCGACCAAGAATTTAAGGTAAAAAATGTTACCGATATACGCACCCAATTTATAGTATAAAATACCTCTTATACCGAAAAATCACAGTTGAAGAGCCACGTAAGCGTTCAGGTCCCGTACAGTGCCCTAATTGTCAAGAATATGGCCACACAAAAACTTACTGCAAATCACCTACAGTTTGTGTTATTTGCGGTAAATTGCATGGTACTGCTAGATGTACTAAGCCAAAAGATCAAGCAGAAAGAAAATGCAGTAATTGTGGAAGTAATCACACCGCTAACTACAGAGGATGCGCTGTATATTCTTTTGTTAAACAGGCTATGGGTCAAAAACCAAAATTAGCTCCAGTTCATTCAGCAAATGCTTACTGTGCCACTCTTCCTCAAACTAGCCAACTAGTTACTTCACGTGTATTGTATGCCGATGCTGCTAAGACTAGTTCTATTCCCACACAAAATGTTCCACCGCAAAATAAGTCAACGTATGCAAACTCTAGCTTCAATTTTAGTCGTCTTGAAGCTACTATTGAGAATCTGGTGCTAACTATAAATAATTTTACAACAAATATGACTACCGTGATGCAAAAAATGCTGAGAATGCAGAATACTCTGCTTCAAGCATTAGTCAACAAACCATTAACACGTTAAAACTATGTTTCTGGAACGCAAACGGCATTCGCCAACATAAAAATGAACTTGAGCACTTCCTCACGGAAAAAAATATTAATATAATGTTGGTCTCTGAGACTTACTTGACTTCGAAAAGCTGCTTTAAAATAAATGGTTACACTCTATATGATTCAAAAGACCCGAGAGGGAGAGCATGCGGTGGATCAGCAATTCTAATTAAGTCAAGACTCAAGCACTATATACTTGAGAACGTTTGTGAAGAATAAATGCAAGCTACGAATATTTTCGTAGAAAATTTTTGTGCGAATTTCGTAATATCATCAATTTACTCACCTCCCAGATTTTCAGTTACCGAAGATCAGTATGAGAAGTTCTACAAATCGCTTGGTTCTTGCTTCGTGGCAGCTGGTGACTACAATGCAAAACATACGTACTGGGGCTCGCGTCTTGTTACACCTAGAGGTAGAGCGTTGTTTAATAAAATTTCAAAAATGGATTTGGACGTCATTTCGAGTGTGGAGCCCACTTATTGGCCTACTGACAAACAAGAAATTCCGAATGTTATAGATTTTGGCGTCAAGAAAAATATCTCTGGGCTTTTAATTCAATTTGAGAGTGATCGTCCGAACAATCTCCCACGATGGTTACAATTTGTGTGAAAAAAGACGAGTTGGAAGAGAATGGCAACAGCACAGATCTCCCCAACTTAAAATCAGATTTAAAGAGTATACTAAACGACTCCAAGAGTTGCTCGCATTTGAAAAAACTGCATCTCTTAAAAATAATTTGGAAGGTCTTGATACCACACCAGCATTTAATTGCTCTTTGTGGCGCGCTGCTAGAAAAATTAAAATACCCGTTGAGTTTAAACCACCTATCTGCACATTTACCGGAGGTTGGGCAAGAAGCGATACTGAAAAAGGTAAAATATTTGCTGAGCATTCAAAATCAGTATTTACTCCAAACACATTTTCTGGTGTTGTTGATTTGCCAAATGTAGTTGCGCTACCCCTAGACCCATAAAATTTGAGACGCGTGATGTACAAAAAGTAATTGCAGAACTCAACCCGAGAAAGCTCCAGGTATTGATAAAATTAGTAACCAGATGCTGATGAATTTGCCTCATATTGCAATAAGAATCCTGCTATTTATTTTTAATGCCATTTTACGAATGCAGTATTTTCCACATAACTGGAAACTTGCCAAGATTAAAATGATTCCAAAGCCAGGCAAAGATTTTACCAAGGCTGAGTCATATAGGCCTGTAAGCTTACTTTCAACAATTTCAAAGCTGCTGATGAATAAATTGTCCAACATTTTACCTGATAATGGGTGCATCCCGGACCGTCAATTTGGTTTTAGAAGTCATCATAGCACCATTGAACAAACGCATAGATTGGTCCAAATTATAAGAAAAACATTTGAGGAAAAGAAGTATTGTTCTGCTTTCTTTATTGATGTTTCTCAGACATTTGATAAAGTATGGCACGAAGGCATAGTTTTAAAATTGAAGACATACCTACCAATAAACATACAAAAGCTTTTGGAAAGTTATATTATTGATAGGAAGTTCACTGTTGTGGAAGGAGAGGTCACGAGTGTGCCCGAATCTATATCTTCCGGTGTGCCACAGGGAAGTATTCTGGGGCCAGTTTTGTATTTAATATATACTTGTGATATGCCTGTGAGCATATATCACTTAAAAGTATTAATGGGGAAATCAAGAGCGACTACTTGGCATCGCTTTGCGGCTAGTCCAAGAGTACTTCTGCACTATTACTTTCTTCTGAAGGGTATATTTACTACAAAATACATTAAAATTTAAGAGCTAGCATGGAAAGTATATAAGAGGTTGGCCTTTTAATTTTCGTAGGGTTAGTTCGAACGTAGTTAAAAATTATTTTGTTTTCACAATATATTTTTGAAAAAGGAATGAATCAGGGACCAAATATAATAATTATTCTAGAATTTAAAAAAAGGAAATACATACAAAGAAACATCAAACAACATTGACGAACATTGTTTTGTCCTTAACTAGATTTTTCTAAACTCCAATAATTGTAAAATTTAAATTTTTTACCGGAAATAATTGTTTTTTCTTTTTTCAAGCAGAAATAATTGTACGTGGTTTCGTTCTCCTAGTGTTTGTCCGAATATTTACGAATATATTTGATGTTATTTGTTTCTTAAAAACTATCACATGTAATTTGACTTACATAGCGATACGAACCTTAGCCTAATCAAATAATAATTATAGAAATAATTGTTATTTTCCGATTTTTATTTTTTGGAGAAAAATAAGGCCCAATTCATACGAGGATTTAAAAATCTTGTTTTATTTTAAATTCTCTTTAAAAGTTGCTTCCAAAAACATTGTACATTCATACGATGATTTTTTCCATGTTTCTAGGTTTGTTTTTGTTTGCCTTCAAAAATGGTATCAGTGTTGCCAGTAGATTTTAAAAAATCTATTTCCCCTACATGTTAAAAAAATGTTCCCATACGAAAATCTACAAATTTCATTAATTTTAATTTAGAAAAGATTAATTAAAAACATTTAAGTCCTCATTTTGACATACATATGTAGTTCTTGTGTATTAAAATATTTAAAGTGACTACTTCTGCGTTCGAAATTAATGCATACTTCTCTACAGATTTTCAGAAATTATCTTATATATAATACAAATTTAACATAAAGCTGCAATTGAGATTTCTCCATTAATGGAGTTTATTAAGATTTAAGATAAGAGGTGCCTGCCATTAAATAAAAGTCTGTGTAATTTCGAGCAAAAACAAATTTTGAAACGGTTTATGAGCAAAAATATATTTTAATTATAGTTCTTTTTGTATTTATATACGAAAAATGCAATCTGAGTATAAAAAATACCTACGTTTTGTCAAAGTTTATTAATACTTATAAATAAAGAAACGTTTTGGCCAAAATAAAATATTTGTCCGATATTCCCTATAGATACTCCTATATTAGCGACAAAATAACCTACAGGTAACACTGTTTTCTATTATAAAAAGCTGTTGTTGCATTGAATGAAAAAATAAAATAAAGCAACATACCAAAAATTAAAATATGTGTAAAGAAAATTTGAAAAAAAAACTCGGAGAACGGAAAATGTGATTTTTTTTATACCCCCTTTGCTTTTCTATACCCTTCGCCTACAAACTACAAAAATCGTGTTTTAAAAAATCATTGAAAAATCAACGTGTGAATTAGGTGTAAAACTCAATTTGTGATTTGTACTTTTTCGAACAGAAACTAAAGTTAGTTCCATTTTTGCAAAAAATACATACATTTATGTACATTAGAGTAGCCGTTAGTTATATGGAAGATTTTTTTTATCTCTTTTCTGGCACCCTCCAAATAGATTCAGTTTTATGTAAAAAAAATACAAAAAATTTCATAGCGATAAGTTGGGTTTTAAGGGGTGCGTCCGGCCCTCAAACTTAACCCGCAAGCCCATGTATTCAAAGTATTTTTATGACTATACTTAATATATGTATGAAATAATTTAATATATATAAACTCTTATTGTAAACGCTTAGTAAAATAATTTCCATATCAATGCAATTTCGGTATAGGTATATAATTTTTGGTATTTTGTTGGTTATTTTTTTCATTATTTCCTAAAATATTAATTTTAGCAAAAAACTTTCTGTGAGACTAATGTTGTAGACTAGAAGAGCTAAAATATTGCCATACATTATTTTCTTGTAAAATGTTTTTTTAAAAAGATAGTCATATGCAAAAAATTACATTGAAAAATGGGCTTGAAAGCCAACTTTGAGGGGCGGACGCACTCCCTAAAACACAACTTATCGCTATGAAATTTTTTTGTACTTTTTTTACATAAAACTGAAAAATAAATTTACTTTTCTGAAACCTCTAAGAAAATTCGTAACAAACTCTATAGTGGAATATTTAAGGAACGAAGTTTTTGCATGCTTTGACGTACCGGAGATTATTATTTCTGACAATGGAAGTCAATTCAAGTCGAAGGAATTTCGGGATTTATTGGATAAATTTGGCATTAAACATCAATTTACAGCGGTTCATAGTCCACAGTCCAACGCATGTGAAAGGGTCAAATGATCAATTAATGAAGCACTCCGATGTTTTGTACGTAACGATCAACGAGAATGGGACATGTATTCACCTAGCATTAATTGCCCAATGCGTAGCAGTGTGCATCAATCGACGGGAAAGACCCTGTACGAACTTGTTTTCGGGCAAATCATGGAAGCAATTATAAAATTTTACATAACTTGAAACTTTTGGCGGAGGGGGACTCTAAAGAAGAAAGGATAGACAGTTTTACTATCTTATGGGACTCAATTCAGTCAAAGATCAAAACTAGTTTAACCTTCGTAGTGAACAGACGTCATAGCGGATTTTTTTTACATACATACGAAACAAAAATAAAGATAAAAAAACAACAAAATCAAAAATCATAAAAAAAATATTCGTAATAAATATTCACCTTGATAAATAAGCTTATTGGCTTTACTAATATTTTTTACATACCAAGAGACAACAAAAACAAAACAACCGCAAGCAAACACAAACAAAGTACCCTTGAAGAATACTCTATATGAGTACCTCAAAGAAAAAAAATTGTGAAGTGAGTTCTAACGACAGGAATGTCTATTTTACTGTGTGTTCTGAAACTCTTAATGAAAACATTAAAAACACAAAATCAAACGATAGCCTTTTTCTAACGGAAAATTCACTTTTTCGTCAACGATCAACTTCGCTTTCTCCAATGCCAACTAGTGAATCGTTAACATTACACTTGCCAAGTACTTCTTCATTTAGGTCAGCGATATCATCCGCTTCGGGCTCGCGTTCATCTTTTAACCAAGTTATCAACACAGGAATGGACAGATATATAACTGTTTTAAAGCGCGGGAGAAGCCCAAATTCTACTAAAATTGGATCTGCCCCCAAGATGTCTAGGGATAACAGCGCATCTTCTATCAATCGTCAAAATCGTTTTTCATTATTGCAAGACAAAAACGACAAACCCGCTGCATCATTGCAAAAGTCTTTTAAGTCACCACCTATTTATCTGAGAGAAAAAAATTCTAACGAGCTTCTAAAAAAACTACTGTCGACCATTGGTGAAAATACTTTTCACATCATTCCAATTAAACGAGGTAATATTGATGAAACTAAAATTCAAATATATGATGAAAAAGATTTCCGAAAAATTGTTAGTGAGTTTGAAAAAAAATAAAACAAATTTGTACACTTACCAACTTAAGAGTGCTAAAGGCCTACAGATAGTATTAAAGGGCATAGATTCATATGTTGAGCCCGAAGAAGTAAAATGTGCACTTATCGACCAAGGTAAAAAATGTTACCGATATAATCAATAGAGAGAAGATTCCCCAGCCTTTATTTCGTGTTGAACTGGAGCCGAATGATATATAGTTGAAAAAAAAACGAGACGCACCCAATTTATAGTCTTAAATACCTCTTATTCCGAAAAATCACAGTTGAAGGGCCACGTAAGCGTTCAGGTCCCGTACAGTGCCATAATTGCCAAGAATATGGCCACACAAAAACTTACTGCAAATCACCTACAGTTTGTGTTATTTGCGGTAAATTGCATGGTACTGCTAGATGTACTAAGCCAAAAGATCAAGCAGAAAGAAAATGCAGTAATTGTGGAGGTAATCACACCGCTAACTACAGAGGATGCCCTGTATATTCTTTTGTTAAACAGGCTATGGGTCAAAAACCAAAATTAGCTCCAGTTCAATCAGCAATTGCTTACTGCGCCACTCTTCCTCAAACTAGCCAACTAGTTACTTCACGTGTATTGTATGCAGATGCTGCTAAGACTAGTTCTATTCCCACACAAAATGTTCCACCGCAAAATAAGTCAACGTATGCAAACTCTAGCTTTAATTTTAGTCGTCTTGAAGCTACTATTGAGAATCTGGTGCTAAGTATAAATAATTTTACAACAAATATGACTACCATGATGCAAGAAATGCTGAGAATGCAGAATACTCTGCTTCAAGCATTAGTCAACAAACCATTAACACGTTAAAACTATGTTTCTGGAACGCAAACGGCATTCGCCAACATAAAAATGAACTTGAGCACTTCCTAACGGAAAAAAATATTAATATAATGTTGGTCTCTGAGACTCACTTGTCCTCGAGAAGCTGCTTTAAAATAAATGGTTACACTCTATATGATTCAAAAGACCTGAAAGGGAGAGCATGCGGTGGATCAGCAATTCTAATTAAGTCAAAACTCAAGCACTATATCCTTGAGAACGTTAGTAAAGAATATATGCAAGCTACGAATATTTTCGTAGAAAATTTTTGTGCGAATTTCGTGATATCATCAATTTACTCACCTCCCAGATTTTCAGTTACCGAAGATCAGTATGAAAAGTTCTACAAATCGCTTGGTTCTTGCTTCGTGGCAGCTGGTGATTACAATACAAAACATACGTACTGGGGCTCGCGTCTTGTTACACCTAGAGGTAGAGCGTTGTTTAATAAAATTTCAAAAATGGGTTTTGACGTCATTTCGAGTGTGAAGCCCACTTATTGGCCTACTGACAAACAAGAAATTCCGAATGTTATAGATTTTGGCGTCAAGAAAAATATCTCTGGGCTTTTAATTCAATTTGAGAGTGATCGTCCGATCAATCTTTCACGATGGTTACAATTTGTAGCCCATTAAGAAGTGACTTACCTCATCCATATGTGAAGATGATAAATCGTGTAAATTGGTTGGGATTAAAAAAATATCTTAGTAGTCATTGCACGGAAAATATTACGCTAAAAACACTCGATGATATTGAATCTGACATTGCCAACCTTAATGAAAATATTAAACAGGCTGCTGAACATGCCACTACCTCCTATAATAGAATTTATTCTACGGATATTGAACGTATCGTGTGTGAAAAAATACGAGTTAGAAGAGAATGTCAGTTCTCGTTGTACCTTCATACTGAACAGAAGTATTAGCGGAATTTCTTTTTACATACTAAACCAAAAAAAACCATAAAAAAAAATATTTGTAGTACATAATATTTGTTGTACATTAACTTTGATAAACAAGCTATTTTTGCTTTGCTAATATTTTTTTTTTTTTTTTTACATAGACAGTAATAACTAAAACAAAAAAAAAAACAAAAACAACCGTAAACAAAATAACTTAAAGTGCCCTTGAGGAATACACTTACAAAGTGCCCTTGAGGAATACTTTATATGAGTACCTCGAAAACAAATAATTGCGAAGTGAGTGATAACGGCAGAAATGCCTATCTTACTGTGAGCTCTGATGATCTTAATGATAACAATAAAAATAACAAATTTGATGATAGACTTACTGTGAGTTCTGATGATCTTAATTTAAAAAAAATAAATAAAAAACTTGATGACAGACTTTTTTTAACGGCTAAGCCAATTTTTCGTCAGCGATCAACTTCGCTTTGTCCAATGTCAACTGATTCGTTAACATTACAGTTGCCTACTACTTCGTCATTTAAATCAGCGATATCATCCGATTCATCACTTACCCAATTAGTCACTGAAAATAAAAAAAGCCCAAAACCCAAGGTCCAAATTGGAATGGACCGATATATTATTGTGGGAAAGCGCGGGCGAAGCCCTAATTCTACTAAAATTGCATCTGCTTCAAAGGTATCTAGGGATAACAGCGCATCATCTACTAATCGTTTTCAAATATTGCAAGATGACAACGACACACCTGATATATCCGCGAAAAAAACCTCCAAGCCGCCACCAATATATTTGAGAGAAAAAAATTCAAACGCTCTTATTAAAAAATTAATTTCGGTAATTGGTGAGAATAAATTTCACATTGTTCCAATAAAACATGGCAATATCGATGAAACGAAAATTCAAATCTATGACGAAACTGATTTCCGCAAAATGGTTGCTGAATTTGAAAAAAGTAAAACAAGCTTCTACACATACCAGCTTAAGAGCGCTAAAGGCATGCAGATCGTATTGAAGGGCATAGATTCTTATGTTGTCCCCGAAGAAATAAAAGATGCACTCGTACTCCAGGGGTTCAAGGTAAAAAATGTGTCCAATATAATAAATAGAGAAAAGATTCCCCAACCCCTATTTCATGTTGAACTTGAGCCTAATGATATAAAATTGTGAAAAAAATGAGACGCATCCAATTTATAATTTAAAATACCTCTTGTACCGAAAAATCACAGTTGAAGAGCCACATAAGCGTTCAGGTCCTGTACAGTGCCATAATTGCCAAGAATATGGCCATACAAAAACATACTGCAATTTACCCTCTGTTTGTGTTGTGTGCGGCGAATTACACGGCACCGCTAGCTGCAACAAACCAAAAGATCAAAGTGATAAAAAATGCAGTAATTGTGGAGGTAATCACACCGCTAACTACAGAGGTTGTCGTGTGTACTCTTTGGTAAAGAAGACTATGGTGCAAAAACCTAAATTAGCTCCAGCTCAATCAGCAAACGTTTACTCTGCCACTTTTCAGCAAATGAGCCAACCAGTTACTTCCCGTGTATCGTATGCAGATGCTGCTAAGGCTAGTTCTATTCCGACACAAAATGTTTCACCGCAAAATAATTCTACAAATACACACTCAAACTTTAATTATAATCGCCTTGAAGCCACTATTGAAAATCTTGTGCAAACTATAAACAATTTTACAACAAATATGACTAGCATGATGCAAGAAATGTTGCGAATGCAGAATACTCTGCTTCAAGCAATACTTAATAAGCCATGAACACGTTAACAATATGTTTCTGGAACGCAAACGGCATTCGCCAACATAAAAATGAACTTGAGCACTTCCTCACGGAAAAAAATATTGATATAATGTTGGTCTCTGAGACTCATTTGACTTGGAGAAGCCTTTTTAAAATTTATGGCTACACCTTATATGATTCAAAGGACCCGAGAGGAAGAGCATGCGGTGGATCAGCAATTTTAATAAAGTCAAGACTCAAGCATTATGTTATTGATAACATTTGTGAAGAACATTTACAAGCAACGAATATTTGTATTGAAAATTTTTCCAATAATTTTGTCATATCATCAATTTACTCTCCTCCTAGATTCGCAATTACTGAGCATCAATACGAGGATTTTTACAAATCTCTGGGTCCTTGTTTCGTAGCAGCTGGCGACTATAATGCTAAACACACATTCTGGGGTTCGCGTCTTATTACACCCAGAGGTCGAGCGTTGTTCAATACAATTTCCAAAATGGGCTTGGATGTCATTTCAAGTGGGGAGCCCACTTATTGGCCTACTGACATACATAAAATTCGGGATGTAATAGACTTTGGCGTTATGAAAAATATCTCTAGGGATTTAATTCAAATTGAAGCTTCTCTAGATCTCTCGTCCGATCACTCTCCCACGATCGTTACAATTTGTAGCCCATTAAGAAGTGATTTACCTCACCCATATGCCAATTTGATAAATCGTGTAAATTGGCTGCGATTCAAAAAATATCTTAGTAGTCATTGCACGGAAAACATTACACTAAGAACACCTGATGATGTTGAATCTAACATTGCCAATCTTAACGAAAATATTAAGCAGGCTGCTAAACATGCCACTACCTCCTATCCGCAGACTGGGTTTAATAGACTATATTCTACAGATATTGAACGTCTCGTATGTGAAAAAAGAAGAGCTAGAAGGGAATGGCAACAGCACAGATCACCCTAGAATAAAATTAGATTTAAAGAGTGCACTAAACGACTCCAAGAGCTGCTTGCACATGAAAAAACTGCGTCTCTTAAAAACTATCTGGAAAATCTTGATGTCACACCAGCATCTGATTACTCTTTATGGCGTGCTGCTAGAAAGCTTAAAACACCCGTTGAGTTTAAACCACCTCTGCGCACATCTACCGGAGGTTGGGCAAGAAGCGATACTGAAAAAGGTAACATATTTGCTGCCCATTTAAAATACGTATTTACCCCAAACACATGTACTGATGTAATTGATTTGCCAAATGTAGTCGCTCTACCCCCTCAACAAATAAAGTTTAAGACGCGTGATGTGCAAAAACTAATTTCTGAACTCAACCCAAAGAAAGCTCCGGGTTTTGATGGAATTAGTAACCAGATGCTAATAAAGTTGCCTCGTATTGCAATTAGAATACTGTTATTTATTTTTAACGCCATTTTACGACTGCAGTATTATCCAAATAGCTGGAAGCTTGCCAAAGTTAAAATGATTCCAAAGCCGTGCAAAGACCTTACCAAGGCTGAGTCATACAGGCCAATAAGTCTCCTATCAACAATGTCAAAGCTTTTCGAAAAACTTCTCATGACAAAATTGTCCCCAATTCTAGTTAATAGTGGGTCCATACCGGACCATCAATTTGGTTTTAGAAGTCAGCATAGCACCATTGAACAAACTCATAGATTGGTCCAATTTATAAGAAGAACATTTGAGGAAAAGAAATATTGTTCTGCGCTGTTTATCGACGTTTCTCAGGCATTTGATAAAGTGTGGCATGAAGGCCAAATTTTAAAATTAAAAACATACCTGCCAATAAACGTTGTAAGTCTTTTGAAAAGTTACATTACTGCCCGGAAGTTCACTGTTGTGGAAGGAGACTTTATGAGCATGCCTGAAACTATCTCATCCGGTGTGCCACAGGGGAGTATACTGGGGCCAGTTTTGTATTTGATTTATACTTGTGATATGCCTCTGAGCAGCAATATCCACACTTCCACATTTGCTGATGATACAGCCTGCCTTAGTATGCATGAAAATCCTTACGAGGCATCCCGATATCTTCAAGAACACATTACCCAGCTGGAACTATGGTTAAACTTATGGAGAATTAAGGTAAACGAACAAAAGTGTGTTCAAGTAACATATACATTACGAAGAGATACATGTTTACCCATTCGGATTAACAATCAAGTTGTCCCTCAACATACTCATGTGAAATATCTTGGAATACACCTTGATCGACGGCTTACTTGGAAACACCACATTGACTCTAAGTTAACCCAAATGAAATTAAAATTAACTCCGGTACATTGGCTGATTGGTAGAAATTCAACCCTCAGTCTAGATTGCAAACTTTTGATATACAAGTCACTTTTGAAACCGATATGGTGCTACGGAATTCAACTATGGGGCACTGCTTCAGCTTCCAATGTCGAGAGAATCCAACGAAGGCAAAATAAAATTTTGCGATTAATAACATCGGCTCCATGGTATATAAAAAACTCAAATATACATCGTGACTTAAATATGCCACTAGTGACTGAAGAAATTGCAAAAAACGCTGGCAAATATTTAACAAAACTCGAGTCACATCCTAATCCGCTTGCTCGTAATATTTTGAACTTTACTGGACACATCCGCCTAAAAAAGAGGGATACAAGGGCTCTTATACTCAACACTCCAGATGGGACTAACTGAAAAATAATTTTTATTTTTTATTTATTTTTTCTTCCTTTTGTTTATCACTACTTAAATATGTATTATTTATAACTATCTCTAAATTTATGTCCGACAGTGGTCGGGCCTAATAATTATATTTTAGATTTAAGATTTTAATACTTAGTGTTAGTTCATATAGGAAGATACAATAAATAAATATCATGTATTAAAAAAAAAAAAAAAAAAAAAAAAAAAGAAGAGAATGGCAACAGCGCAGTTCTCCCCAACTAGAAATGCTAAACGGGAAATCCCGAGCCCGGAAATCCCGGGCTTTTCGGGACTATGCAAATCCCGGAGCCCGGGATTTTTTAATTTTAAAGCCCGGGATTTTCGGGATTATTTGAATACCGATTTTTATCATAAATAATGTTTTTGGCGGTCATCTTCTATATTAAAAATTATTAGAAACTCCTTGTTAAAATAAAAAATTTGCTTTGAATAAATATTTTCGTAGATATATATACAGGGTGTTTTTTTTAGAGGTATAGAACTTCGAATTGAAATAAAACACAAGAAAATCGTTTTAATGTCCATCAATTTGGCTTTATTGGAAGGATAATTTTATGCTATTAATGTTTAAATATGATTTCGGGCATATGGCCGCCGCGGCTGGCTCGAATAAAGCCAATTCTACAGGTCCAATTTTCAACCACTTTTTCGAGCATATGGGGCCGTATGTTGGCAATAACGCCACGAATGTTGGCTTCCAAGTCCCCTAACGTTTCTGGTTTGTTGGCGTAGACGAGCGACTTCACATATCCCCAAAGAAAATAATCCAATGGTGTCAAATCACACGATCTTGGTGGCCAATTGACAGGTCCATTCCGCGAAATTATGCGCTCATCGAATGTTTCCTTCAATAAATCGATTGTGACGTGCGCTGTGTGTCATGTAGCGCCGTCTTGTTGGAACCACAACTCATCCACATTCAAAATCTTCAAAATCTTCCATAAAGTTGATGGACAAAGCTCCAATTGCTGTGCACGGTGGCGAATCGATTCATTCGGGTCCTCTTCAACACTTTGCTCTACAGCGGCAATTGTTTCTTCGGTGCGCACTGTTCGACGTCTCTGCGGATGCGTATTATTACATAGAGTAAACGTAGTGCGAAAACGATCCATGGTTAACCGAATTAATTGCTCTGATGGACGATTATGTCGACCATAAAATGGACGGAGCTTGCGGTAAACTTCGCGAACTGAACCATTATTTTCGAAATAAATTTGCACGATTTGCAAGCGTTGTTCTTTTGTCAACCTGTTCATGATGAAATGGCAAACCAAACTAAATATTAATCACTTGACAGCTGACAAAATGGCCGCCAGTTAAAAAAGTGATGCCAACTTAAAGTTCTATACCTCAATAAAAAACACCCATTATTTGTGGCAATAAATAATAATGGATTAAGTTGACATAAGTGATTTTTCATTTTATTACATATTCTTATTTTCTTCTTCAAGATCTATCACTCAGCTAAATTCAATTTTAAAATGTCATTAATATTAAAACTATACGAATTTATATTTTAGCTTAAGTCTTCATGGAAAATAATACATAAGCCATAACATCTTAACTCAACTTAATCTTTTTTAAGGTAGCTTTAATATTATTAATATTAAAATGTTTGAGCATTAAAACTTGTATACATTTAAGTTCAATAACTTACAGCCCATTCAAAATATTCCTCATAAGAAAAAAACTTGTATTTAAATTTAATTTAATTTGAAAACTTATTTAAAAAATATCTATACATTATCTCAGGTTTTCCGAAATTTTCAATTTAATCTAAAACGACTTACTATCAAAACAAATTATTTTGCATTTCAATATAATAGCTTAAGTGCACTTTAGTTTTTATTTTTCTGCCAATAGATTTTTTCATAACATCTTAACTAAAAAGCAACGAATATAAATAAACTAATAAAACGTTTTCTTTTTTTTATAAAATTAACAGTTTTGTGGTTAAAAATTTTATATAAAAACTAACACACAATTTAGACAATACCCTTAATATCTCGAAACAAGACATTTCGACTTAAGCCATTATTATTTATTTCCACAGATATATGGCGTTTTCTTTTCTAGGAAAAATGTTTACATACATCGCACTTTTCAATTAAAATTTGCAATTTAATGTCTGAGTTATATAAGTAACCTTAAAATATGCAAAAAAAAATTAATTTTTAAATTAAAATATTATAATTACTACAAAGACGCACATTTGTGCACAATTTTTTCGGGATTTTGTAAGTCCCAAAAATCCCGGGATCCCGGTTCGGGATTTCGAGACTCCATCACTAAATCCCGAAGCCCGGGATTTCAAAAAACCTGTCCCGATTAGCATCTCTATCCCCAACTTTTTTTTTTTTTTTTTATACACACATATATTTATTTATTGTATCTTCAAATATGAACTAACAATAAGTATTCAAACGTTAAATCTAAATATAATTATTAGGCCCGACCAGTATCGGACATAAACTTAGTGATAGTAATTAATAATACATAAATTTCGTATTAAGCACAATAATTATTTTCAAGAAGTATCATTTGGGGTGCTGAGTATTAGAGCCCTTGTGTCCCTCTTTTTTAAGCGGATGTGTCCAGTAAAGTTCAAGATATTACGAGCAAGCGGATTAGGATGTGACTCGAGTTTTGTTAAATATTTACCTGCGTATTTTGCGATTTCTTCAGTCACTAGTGGCATATTCAAATCTCGATGTATATTTGAATTTTTGATGTACCATGGAGCCGCTGTTATCAAACGTAAAATTTTATTTTGCCGTCGTTGGATTCTATCCACATTTAAAGCTGAAGCTGTGCCCCATAGCTAAATTCCGTAGCAACATATTGGCTTCAAAAGCGACTTGTATATCAAAAGTTTGCAGTCTAGACTGCCAATCAACCAATGTATTTGAGTTAACTTAAGTTTCATTTGAATTAGTTTAGCGTCAATATGATGTTGCCATGTAAGCCTTCGATCAAGGTGTATGCCAAGGTATTATTTCACTTGAGAATAGTGAGGAATATTTTGATTATTGATTCGAATGGGGGAACAGGTATCTTTTCTTAGGGTAAACGTTATATGAACACACTTTTGTTCATTTACTTTAATTCTCCATAAGTTCAACCATCTTTCAAGCTGGGTAATGTGAGCTTGGATATTGCGGGATGCCTCATCAGGGTTTTTGTGCATACTTATACAGGCTGTATCATCGGCAAATGTAGAAGTGTGGATGTTATTGCTCACAGGCATATCACAAGTATATATTAAATACAAGACTGGCCCCAGAATACTACCCTGCGGCACACCAGAAGATATAGATTCGGGCACACTTATGAAGTCTCGTTCCACAATAGTAAACTTCCTATCAACAATATAACTTTCCAAAAGTTGTTCTATATTTATTGCCAAATATGTCTTCAATTTTAAAAATAGGCCTTCGTGCCATACTTTGTCAAATGCCTGAGAAACATCAATAAAAAGGGCAGAACAATACTTCTTTTCTTCAAAAGTCCTCCTTATAACTTGAACCAATCTATGCGTTTGCTCAATAGTGCTATGCTGACTTCTAAAGCCAAATTTATGGTCCGGAATGCACCCATTATCAGCTAAAATTTTGGACAATTTAGTCATGAGCAGCTTTTCGAAAAGTTTTGAGACTGTAGATAGTAAGCTTATAGGCCTGTATGACTCAGCTTTGGTAAGATCTTTGCCCGGCTTCGGAATCATTTTAATCTTGGCAAGTTTCCAGTTATGTGGAAAATACTGCATTCGCAAAATGGCATTAAAAATAAATAGCAGGATTCTTATTGCAATATGAGGCAAATTCATCAGCATCTGGTTACTAATTTTATCAATACCTGGAGCTTTCTCGGGTTGAGTTCTGCAATTACTTTTCTTTATTGAGGTGTCGGGCCACCTCAATAAAGTCATAAGTAATAAGCCAAAATGGCATTATTACTCAATTAATTCTGGAATAAGTCTATATAGGCTTATTACCAATGCAGTGTGGCGCAATTATGTCCTTGTCTTTCAATTAGTCGATAAATTAGAGCAAATTTAGCTCTTTACTTATGACTTTATTTCAATGATCTGACGAAACTCGGTACATTGTGCCGATAGTGTGATCCATGCTTTACCTTAAATAGCATTAATGCACTTAAAAAAACTTTCGTATTTTAGTATAAATGTTTTTAAATTTTTGAAAAGTTTTTAAGGTTATTTTGGGTAAGTTTTTGTTTTGTTCTTCATTAAATCTAAAATATAATAATTAATAAATAATTTCATTAAACAAATATTCAATCTGTATAATAAAAAAATATGTTTGTGTAATATTTAATGTTAGTTTAGCAATAAGAAACTATTGAAAAGTGATCAAAGTAGTAGAAAAAAGTTTAGATTTATTTTCTGGCCTAAAAGTTTACTTTTTAGCTTATTTTAGCTTTTTTTCAAACGTGATTTAGCTTAATGTTATTTTAAAATCTGGTCACACTGCTTAAGATACATACTTTAGAGCATAGATCAATGATGTCAGTTTCATGGCACAATTGTGCAAACTAAAATCACACACATTCTTATTCTCTTCCATTTAGTCGTCGATGAGACAGCGACGAGAACACATGCGTAGCGGGTGTATTCATTTGTTTATAGATACAGTGAAAGAAAAGAAGTGGTATGCGATATATAATCTATGATCACCAATGATTTTCGCGATATTTAATGTGTTTGATGTTGTAAAACGTTTAAGGAAAGAAATTTATATGTATTTAAAAGACATTTTGACTTTTTTTGGAGCATTTTCACTAAACTGCACTTTCTATTTAAACTTTAAAGACCAATAACTCGGGAAATATGGCCTGCAGAAAATTTTTTTGATTAAGTTTTTTTTCTTATTTTTCACATTATTATCTGATAAGCTATTTAAAAATTCTTTTTTTGAGATTTTTCAGAGTTTCCTATGAAAAGTTCAGAGCCCGATAACTTGAAAAATATGAATTGCCGCCAACTTTTTTATTTAATTTTTTCATCTTATTTTTTTGTTTTCTATCACATAGGCTCCTTTTTATTTATTTTTCGCTGCTTTCCTAAAATGCATTTGTTCCAAATATTTATTTTTTCCTATGTACTTCAAATTGTTTATCTAATTTTTCGACCTTTTATATATGTTCAATAAAACTATTTCTTTAAGCTTTAGGTCCGTAAATTTTATATATTTTTAGTTTTGATGGATATTTCGTAAACCTTCGGTTTACTTCTTCAGGATATAGTAAATTGTATTTTGATTTTTCTGTTTTTTTGTTTTTTCTTTTTCCTTTTTTTTCAATTATGTATACAATTTTCAAACAATAAAGTGTGTCATAAAAAATATTTTTTAAAAAAATTTTTAAATAACAAAGTGTGTCATAAAAATTATTTTTACAATTTTTTAATAGTTTTGGTAATAAAACAAAATAGGTGTAAGTCTACAATATTTGTTCATATAGAATTTTGGAATGGTTCTTAGAAATGATAGTACATATTTTTTATACTTTTACATAACATTGTGTCTTTGATTTTCTTAAAAATTTTTGAATAATGTTGTAATGAATATTTACAAAATATTATTTGAAAAAATTTATAACATACATGTATATTAAAAAATTGGTTGTTTTAACAAATGAGAATACATACTTTTTAATAATTAATAGAAGAAATACGTATCATGAATTTTATATACAAAAACATTAACATTGATTAATTAAACTTTTTTTTAAATTATTTTATGGTTTTTTTATAAAAAATGTTTATAAGAGTAACATTAAAAAAATTCTGTTGTTGTATGTTTCTTTCTTAAAACCTATTCTCGTTTTTATGTAATAAATATCTATAAGTCTGCGCAACATTGCCCGTGTCTGTTCTGAAATTAATTCTCTGATTTGTTGGAACATCTATAATGTGTAACATTTCTAACATATACCTACGTTTATAATTAGATTCTGTATTCAAAATTGAAGTATTATCAAAATCTGGATAATGATCTAAATCAAAGCAATGTGAAGATAAAGCTGTCCTATGTAAATTAATATTCCTATACCTTTGATCTGTTTTATGTCCTGATATTCTTGTCCTTAATTTATTTTTAGTTGTGCCTACATACATCATGTCGCAATTTTCGTTGTCATTACCTTTACATGGTATTTTGTAAACTACATTAGATCTATATATTTTTTCAATCCTATCTTTCGTGTTAGTAAATATATTTTCTAAAGTATTATAAATCTTATATGCCATCTTATATTTTGTCTTATCATATATTTCTGACTTATCTAATCTTTCTGACATTTTTGGTACATATACTAAAGATTTATAAATTTTTGGTCCATTATGATTATTATTATTGTTGTTGTTGTTGTTGTTGATGTTGTTGTTGTTATCATTATTGTTATTATTATTATTATTATTATTATTATTATTATTATTATTATTATTATTATTATTATTATTATTATTATTATTATTATTATTATTATTATTATTATTATTATTATTATTATTATTATTATTATTATTATTATTATTATTATTATTATTATTATTATTATTATTATTATTATTATTATTATTATTATTATTATTATTATTATTATTATTATTATTATTATTATTATTATTATTATTATTATTATTATTATTATTATTATTATTATTACTATTATTATTATTATTATTATTATTATTATTATTATTATTATTATTATTATTATTATTATTGAGAAGGTGATCGTTCACCTTATAGCTGTCAACATCAATCTACTACTATTTACCACAACCTTAGTAAATATAATAATTACTACTTTTTCATGTTTCACACTTGTTAGTTACACGTAAAATATATAAATGGATTACTTGATATAGTTACCTCGTGCTTTACATAAATACTTGAAGTCTAATAAATAAATTAAATACTTTGTAAAATAATAAACCAATTGTTTATTATTTACATGGTGCCGAAACCCGCTGTAATAAAAAAAAAAA
The DNA here is from genome assembly GCA_944452675.1 of Tachina lurida. NCBI lineage: Eukaryota > Metazoa > Arthropoda > Insecta > Diptera > Tachinidae > Tachina > Tachina lurida. The sequence continues at coordinate 68,695,666 of OX101756.1, read as the reverse complement.
GAAAACGTTGAAGATTCGTTTAAAATGGCGGAAGCTTATAACTTTTTACGGCCACCGAAACCTTTAATAGTCGAGCATGACAAAGATATGGCCAAAGAATGGAAGCTATGGAAACAACAATACGAGTATTACGAAGTGGCCTCTGGATTGAAAAGCAAGACAGAAGAAATACAGATTGCAACCTTTATGTCCGCCATCGGATACTCCGTAATACAGATTTTCAACTCTTTGCCAGCATCGTCAAAGGAAACACTGGCTCAAGTGAAAACAAAGTTGGAAAACTATTTTACACCGAAATTAAACATGACATTTGAAAGATATAAATTTCATAAGATTCTGCAGAATGAAGGCGAAACGATAGACGAGTACAGGGTTACCACTAGGAATTTTAGAAAAGTCGCACAAAAGGTCGATTTGTGAAAATAAAGTCGCACAAAAAAGTCGTTTGAGAAAATAAAAGTTGCACCTATTTTTTTAACGTTTTTTATTAATAAAAAGCATAACAAACCAAAAAAACAATTGAAACAAAAGAAAAAGCTTATTGCAGAATCCATTTTTATCATATTTTACAACACATGCAGTTGCATTACACATGCTTATATATGTACCCAGCAAAAAATTACACATTACCATATAATGACTTACTTTTCTGATTACCAAATTTCATTGCTCGCTTACAAATCACATTACCTAAAATTTAAAAAAATTATATACAAGTTGCTAAATGATGAGAATATTTTTTTTAGATTATATAGATTACGTGAACAAGTTGCCAAATAAAAAAAGTAAGTACTTCTCAAGAATCGATTATTTTAGTCCCACGCCTTGTTAAAATCATTAAGTTGGTAATCCAGTAAGGAACAGCTTCCACCAACAATGCTTCATTCCAAACCCGATTACCTTTTTTGAAATTTTTTGCTGGGTATGTACTTACATGTTTTCATGTACCCTGAAGATTTAAGCTAAAACTATTCTTTGCAACTTCTACTGAAAATTTATGAAACATTTCTTGAATACATTTTATACATGACATGCATGTTGCAAAAAAGTGGTAAAAGTGTTTCCAAATGAACAATAATCTGTTAATTGCTTTTAAATTTTACCGACGTTATTTTGACGATTTTTTTTGATAAAAATAATCAAAAAACTTTTATTTTACTACAAATTAACAAAAAAAAAGTAAAAATAAAACAAAATTAAAAAAAGTCGGAAAGTCGGTGACAGAAAAAAGTCTCACAAAAAGTCGCAGACCGCTATAAAAAGGGTCAAATTGCGACTTTAGTCGGGTGAACGGTAACCCTGGACGAGTATATAACACGCCTAAGACTTCAGTCACAAAATTGCGAGTTCGGGGCATTAAACGACAGTCTGCTACGTGACCAACTAATTCTAGGGATAAAGAGTGATACCCTACGTACTAAACTGTTGTCTGAAGATATTACCTTCACAAAAGCCATCCAAATATGTCAGGCTATGGAATTAGCTCAAAAACAAACAGCTGAAATACACAATGAGAATGAAAAAAGCGTCAACGCAATACAACATTTTGGCAGAAACAATAAAAAAGAAAAAACGTTTGATTGTCGCAAGTGCGGGAAAAATCACGGAGTACGCAACTGCCCTGCCTTTAGACATATTTGCAAAAAATGCAACCAAAGTAATCACTACGAGAACATGTGTAAGAAGTTTTTCAACAAAAACAACTACAAAACTAGAGACGTTGCTTGTTGTGAAAATCTTAACACCAGTATTCCTACTAGCGATGAAAGCGACTCAGAATTGTTTATTGGCTGCGTTTTATATAATACCAATGGACATTACGATAAATTTACAGAGAAGTTAAAAATAGGAACACAAATATATGAAGTTAAACTAGACACTGGTGCACAATGCAACGTCTTGTCAAAAAAAATTATTGAGAGAATAAAAATTCCTACAACGTTATATCCCAGCAAGGTTAAACATTTAGTTACATTTGGCAACTCAAAATTAGACGTGTTAGGAGAAATATTTCTTAAATGTAATGTAGGGAAAAAGAATTGCAAAATAAATTTTAAAGTAGTAAATGAGAATGTAAAGCCAATACTGGGAGCAAATACGTGTGAAAAGCTGAATTTAGTTAAAAGAATACAACATCTACAAGTTAAAGATAATTTGTACAATGGCCTCGGGTGTATAAAACACTTCGTGTATGATATTGACTTGATTGACAATCCAAAGTTTGATATAATTCCTCCAAGACGTATTGCTTTCAAAATTAGAGACGAAGTGAAGGCAGAAATCGATAAAATGATTAAAATGGATGTAATTGAACCTACAAGTGAACCCACACCAGCAGTTTCTCCAATGGTAGTAGTACGAAAAAATAATAAAATAAGAATTTGCATGGACCCAACAAGTGTAAATAGAAACATAAAAAGGCGTCACTTCCCAATGAATACACTGGAAGAGATTTCAGCACAGCTAAAAGGTGCTAAGTTTTTCACAATCTTAGATTGTAAAAGAGGATTCTGGCAAATTCCCGTGTCTGATCGTACCAAACAAATATTAACTTTTTCTACACCTTGGGGCAGATATTCCTGTAAAAGACTACCGTTTGGTATATCATCGGCGCCGGAGGTTTTTCAAAGTGTTATGCAACAATTATTTACAGACTTACCAAACGTCAAAGTAGCAGTCGATGACATACTAATACATGCTACTTCCATAGAAGAACTTCGACGCACTACAGCTGAAGTAATTAAAGTCATAGAAAAAAGTGGAATGAAGCTGAACAAAGAAAAATGTCAGTTTGAGCGCAAGCAAGTAAAGTTTTTGGGCCACATTCTGAGCGCAGGTGGTATGCACGCAGACCCCGACAAGATTGACGCAGTAAGAAGGCTTAAACCACCAAAAAATCGTAAAGAACTGCAGCGCGTTCTAGGTAAATTTACTTATCTTAGCAAGTTCATACGAAATTTTTCTCATATTACAGGCCCGTTAAGATCTTTATTAGAAAAATTAAAAATTTTTTAAATGGGGTGTGCTTCAACAAAAATCTTTTGAAGAATTAAAAAATATCATTAGTAGGCCCCCAGTGCTTAAGCTTTATGACGTCAATAAAGACGTTAAACTGCAAGTGGATGCGAGTTCATACGCTATGGGAGCTGTCCTCCTTCAAGAAAATCACCCAGTAGCATACGCGTCTAAAGCCTTGACAGACTGTCAATCTCGCTATTCGCAGTTGGAAAAAGAAGCATTGGCAGTTAAATTTGGATGCGAAAAATTTCACCAATATGTATGGGGTAAGCAATTGATAGTAGAGTCTGACCATAAACCACTTGAGTCCATTTTCAAGAAACCATTGCACGCATCACCCTCGCGTTTACAAAAAATACGACTAAGTTTACTTACCTATAATCCAAAGGTCGTATACATACCTGGGGCAAAAATGTATTTAGCAGATCCTCTTAGTCGCGATTGCCAAAATAACAAAAATAACGAAGACGAAGAAACGATGGAAGTTCAAATGGTATTATCCATGTCAGACAAAGAACTGGAAAACTTAAAAGAAAGTACAAAAAATGATCGTTCTTGTCAGTCTTTAATAAAATATATAAAGTATGGTTGGCCAAAATCAAAAGAAATTTTGCCCAACGAAATCAAACCATATTGGCACTTTCGAGAAGATCTTTCGGTAAGTGATGACGGTATAATTTTTAAATCTTCTAAGGTATTAGTACCTCATTGCTTGAGATCAAATTATTTAAAACACATTCATTATGGACACTTCAGCTATGCGAAATGCACTAGGATGGCAAGGGAGTCAGTATTTTGGCCACAGATGAGCAAAGACATTTTTGATTATGTGAAAAAGTGCGCATCCTGTCAAGTTCACCAACGTAAAAACAATAAAGTCATCATCGGTGACAAGGAAGTCCCGAATTACGGTTTTGACATTGGCGCTACGGACTTGTTCTACTTCAACAATAAAAACTACATCGTCTTTATCGACAGCTATTCTGGATACCTAAAATTTCAAACGTTACCAGAAACTACAACAAAAAATGTAATTACTTTCCTGAAGGAAATTTTTTCCACGTTCGGTCCACCCATCACCCTTGAAACAGACAACGGTCCACAGTTCTCAAGCGCTGAGTTCAAATCATTTTCATCAGAGTGGCAATTTAATCATAGAACCAGCTCACCATACCATCCCAGTGGCAATGGTCTAGCGGAAAGGGCCGTTCAAATTGCAAAAAATATTTTAAAAAAGTCTTCCTATGACAAAAGCGACTATTACCTTGGCCTGCTAAACTATATGAATACTCCTAGAGGCAATTTGGGTGCACCATCCCAACGAATTTTTGGTCATGTAGTTCGAGGGCTGCTACCCACCACTAAAGAACAGTTATTGACAAAGGAGCAATCGAAAATAAGTGAGTCGCTGAAAGAGGAAAGAGAGAAAAAGGCTCTTTACGCGAATCGTGGAGCAATAAACTCCCCACAAATACTTAATAATGGTGACAGGGTTCTTACAAGAGTAAACTACCAAGACTACTGGGAACCAGCAGTTATAAAAAGTCAAATAAACCCAAGGTCCTATATGGTGGAAAATGAAAATGGCAAGAGTTATCGCAGAAACATAGTAAATATCCGTCCAACTGATGCCACAATACCATCGAGTCCTGAACTTGTTCCTGAACATATGCAATACTACACAAATGAAGCAACAGACTCCATGGAAGCCAATGAACCAACTCCGTCACCAACAACATCACCGGTTCTTCGTCGCTCATCTAGAGTCAGGAGCCACCCCAAACGTTTAAACTGTTGCCAATTAATTCTTGAAGAAGAAGGATGAGAAGGTGATCGTTCACCTTACAGCTGTCAACATTAATCTACTACTATTTACCACAACCTTAGTAAATATAATAATTACTACTTTTTCATGTTACACACTTGTTAGTTACACGTAAAATATATAAATGGATTACTTGATATAGTTACCTCGTGCTTTACATAAATACTTAAAGTCTAATAAATAAATTAAATACTTTGTTAAATAATAAACCAATTGTTTATTATTTACAATTATTATTATTATTATTATTATTATTATTATTGAAATTATTAAAGAAATTGAAAAATTCTCAAATTGTAATCGGGAGAATTTTAGTAAACAAGAGGCATCAGCACCTAACAAAGTCAATGAATTATCAAATGAAGATAGCCAAACGGAAAACTTTGATGTTCATTATGATATCAATTCAAAGAATATCAGTGAAAATTTTGATCAGAAGCTTACTTCTTGGGTAATTGAAAATCGCGTTTCGAACAAATGCTGTAATTCACTACTCTACATTTTAAAAAGTGAAGGTATGGATGTTCCATTATGCAGAGAAACATTATTGAAAACAGTGCATGCAGAAAACCCATGCTGCTCCACGGAGAGCCCAGAAATAACAGATATGGCACCAGGTGAATACTTTCATTGTGGTTTAGAAAAAGCACTGATGATGCACGGCCAATACTTATCACTTAATGCAAGTGCCAAATTACTGATCGATATATTTGTGGATGGAATGCCGCTTTATAAAAGCTCGTTGTGGAAGAATACATAAAATTAAAGAATGAAGGTATTAAAATTGATGACAAGTGTTGATAATTTTTCGGCATATAAATATGAGCATTTTTTGCAAACCTTAAAAAAAGATTGTCGGAAACCGTTTATCTTAGCCAATAACTAAACAATCGTACCATAGAACGACATTTAATGTTAAAAACTGAAGATCCTAAATTTTTACCACTTGGGAAAAAACACGGAAACTTGTTTTTGAGATATAAGTTCGACACGTTGTTCTTATCCGGAAAGTCTCCTGACAATTATTGCTTCACTATGAATATGGTTCCCATTAAAATATATGGTTTCCAAGTAGATGGAGGCAAATAATACGTAGTCGGTTACAAATTCACAGATGCTTGTAAGCTTGTTTCAGTATCCCCAAGACTCTAAAAAGTGTTTAAGAATTTGTAAGGCGAAAACTCTTAATACTAATCGAGAGAAAATTAACGTGCGTGACATATATTGCAAAATATTTTACATACCTGATGGAGAATACTTTGTATTTATTTCTACTTTACATCACTGTCAGAATTGAGAATGTCATACAGTACATACAGTAGAATCGCCCAATTTTCATTAATTTGTGCAGCAACGTTCTTAGACCAATTAAACTGAAAAAAAATTTAAATTCAATAAAAAAAATTGTTGTTCTCAAAACATTGCTACACAAATTAATGAAAATTGGGCGATTCTCTAACGCATGAAAAAATTTATGTACTATTAAAATAAAATCAATATTAAATTAAAATCAACAGAAGTCTGTTATACAACATATCCCATTTTTACTTCATATATTAGATTCATGAACCATGAATTTCAAGGCGAACATATTCCAAACGCAGCCAATATTTACGACGGACACTATAACCAGCGCTTCAATTAATGTGACAGGTAAATACATATAACCTCCTTATTATAGTTCTTGTAGTATTCATTTTATTATATTTTTCCAGAAACAAGCAATGAAGCTAAGGAAGCAATAAGAAACCTGGAAAACAAAGTTGATATTCTCACAAATGAAGTCGGATCATTAAAGCAAATTATGTGTAAACAGACTGTTTTATTAGAACAGCTTGCTAAACATTTACGCCCAACTAGTAGGGATCTTACAATTTTCCCAATTAATTCTTTGGAGGAATTAAATTCGGCAGAACAGCTGATTAATCAGTTAAACAAGTATTCAAAATTCTTTGTTTTTTATTTTAATTTATTTCAGATTTCGTATATTAAATTTAGGTTTGAGAAAATCAAAATTGAAAAAGCACTACGCAAAATGATCGACGAAAATATCTTGCTCAAATTAAATTGGGATGGATCAAAAAATATGATAGCCTTAAACAAATACAAATTGTTCAACTTTTTTTATTTCGGTAATAGCTGAATTTTTAATATCATGTCTTAAATAATATATTACGTATTATCTTTTCTTTAATTTTCTTGCAGAAGCTCTTAAAGACACGTATCCAACATACCCGGAATATGAAAAATCTTTCAAGCTGGCATTTCGTAAATGTAAGGCAACTGTTTACCGCCAGCCCTACTTGTCAAAAACTACGACCTGGTCGAATCCAACAAAAAACAATACAATTTTTGAAAAAATTTTAAAAAATAAATAAATGAAAATGTTGTTGTTTTTGTAAAACATAACCAAATTTGTATTTTATATGAATGTTTACTCCATTTATGCTATTTTAGGAGACAAAAACGAGTTTTATGGAGCAATCCATTACTCGCAAAGGAGCGCTCCAAGATTACTCTTTGGATGATCCTATTTTTTACTGGGTAGTGAGAGGGTCGTAAAATGAGAATGTAAAAATTTTGTAGAGTAATACAATGCACTCGATACACATCATACATACACAATGCATACTAATACTTCTATAATTGAGCAGAACTAAAAATTAATAAGTAAGATTTCTTTCTTCCGGCGCCTGTCGACAACGTTGAAATAATTACACTATTTAGATAATAATATACAAATTATAACGCTCAAATTCATAAATTCTATTAAACGTAACATAAATAAGTGTTTTATTTTTGGGAATTGCTACAATTTAAGTTTAACATTTACTAATGCACTAATAATCCCAAATTATTATTTTACTTAATTAGTACAATAATTTTTTTATTGATAAAAAATACATTGAAATTGATTATTGAGGGGCTTAGCTGGATCCTATGCGCATTTCACTGTTGCTAATGCAGATCATCAGGGAACCTTTACCCAAAAATCTTAGAACAACTAGAGTTATTATGTTATAAGCTTTCATTTAAACAAATGAGAAGCCTAACAACAAATAACAAAGTTGAAACAAGAACTCAATAATCAACAAGTTTTTTTATTTTCTTATTTTACCATTGCTACATTGGCTGACTTTTTTCAGCTTCAAATTATAGTTGTAAGAGTATGTAAAAGAAAATAAATGTAAATAACAACAACAGCTATTAAAGAATAGAGTGTTGCCACACAAGTATTTTTTGACCGGGTGCATTCAAGTTAATAATTAGTGTTTTTATGGGAATTGTTAAAATTTAAGTTTAAAATTTTTAAACGCACTAATAATCCCAAATTATTATTTTACTTGTTAAGTAAAATATTTTTTATTTAAAATACATTGAAATTGATTATTGAGGGGTTTAGCTGGATCCTATGTGCATTTCACTGTTGCTAATGCAGATAATCAGGGAACTTTTACCCAAATTTTTTAGAACAATTAGTGTTATCATGTTATAAAATTTCATTTAAACAAATGAGAAGCCTAACAACAAATAAAAAAGTTGAAACAAGAACTCAATAATCAACAAGTTTTTTTATTTTCTTACTTTTCAAATTCGCATATAAATACATATAAATACTGTTTCGAATAAACAAAAAAAATTTTTTTTTAATAACTACTCGTTTTGAATTCGTTTATGCTCATTTTGCACTCTTTTAAAATTGGTGCTTACGAGTTTTAAAATAAAACTCGCGAGTACAAATTTTAAGGTGAGTCATTTAATGCTTACAAGTCGAGCACAAAAGGAGTACGAGTCCTATAAAATTAGAACTCGCGAGCACAAATTTTAAAACGAGCGAGTTAATAAAAATTGTACTCGCGAGCAGAATTTTTCCCTACCCAGTTTAAAAATAATCTTTAAGAATCATTGATTTGAATTAAACCCCTTTTGGCAACAATACATATACATTGCCTTAAGATATTTTTGCTTGGTACATGTTTTTTCATACGCATGCATATGAATGGATATGTATTTATAAAGCCAGCCTAGTGCCATATGTCTCTATGTGATCACTCTTTTCTCTAGCGACAGTTGCACTAGTTGAAATGTCGAAAATTTTCCTTTTATGCGCGAGTAGAGATACGTTAGAGACAACAGTTCTAATGTATTTCTGTTGATATTGCCAATAGTTTGTTTTTCTTTTTTATTATGCTATGCAATAATGTTAAAAACTTACGTACATATGTATGTAGGTTAGTGCTGGGATACTATCGATAGTACTATCGATAATATCGATAGTTTTAAAATATCGAAAATATCGATAGGAAAAAATATCGATATCGATATTATTTAAAATGCAGTTTTATAAACGTGAGCTGTTAAAAAAAATTTTTAACTGACATCAGCACAATTTTTCAAAAGCTGTCACTTAATATAACGTTCGTAGATATGTACATTCATACATATTAAAACAAAAAGACTATAAACTTTCAGTAAAGTGATAAAAAACTAACTGTGACCTGATGAAAAATTAGTTATATTCTCCTCTCTCAAGTACAAACATTTCGTCGATAGTAATATCGATAGTATCGATAGTGAAATTTGTACTATCGATAGATATTGATAGTAGAAAATATCGATAGTATCCCAGCACTAATGTAGGTATGTATGTATTTAAGTTTGTTGGCTCAACCCTTATTAAATTGTAAAGGAAGGTCACTAAAATGTACTAGTGATTCTTTAGTTCAAATGTCTCCATATGGTCGTAAATGAATAGTGCTAAAGTCAACTGGTAGATTTTCAATGACAACCCTATGTTATATGTCAATAGGCAATTACATTGGCTGCGGTACACCTATTCAGTTGTACTATTGACAATGTCACTAGTAAATCACTACAATTTTACTATTGATATGGAGCGAGGAAATATCGGTATTGTAGACTGGAGCCCCTAAAATTTACTAGTGAATCTTTGGTTCCAATGTCTCCATGTGGTTCCAAAAGAACTACTTAGTCATTATTGCTACAGTCTAGTGGTGGATTTTCAATGACAAGCTAATGTTAAATGTCAATAGATAATTACATTGGCTGGGATACAACCAGGGTTACCGCTAGGAATTTTAGAAAAGTCGCACAAAAGGTCGTTTTGTGAAAATAAAGTCGCACAAAAAAGTCGTTTGAGAAAATAAAAGTTGCATCTCTTTTTTTAACGTTTTTTATTAATAAAAAGCATAACAAAACAAAAAAACAATTGAAACAAAACAAAAAGCTTATTGCAGAATCCATTTTTATCATATTTCACAACACATGCAGTTGCATTATACATGCTTATATATGTACCCAGCAAAAAATTACGCATTACCATATAATGACTTACTTTTCTGATTACCAAATTTCATTACTCGCTTACAAATCACATTACCTAAAATTTAAAAAAATTATATACAAGTTGCTAAATGATGAGAATAATTTTTTTAGATTAAATAGATTACGTGAACAAGTTGCCAAATAAAAAAAGTAAGTACTTCTCAAGAATCGATTATTTTAGTCTCACGCCTTGTTAAAATCATTAAGTTGGTGATCCAGTAAGGAAAAGCTTCCACCAAAAATGCTTCATTCCAAATCCGATTACCTCTTTGGAAATTTTCTGCCGGGTATGTACATGTTTTCATGTACCCTGGAGATTTTAGCTAAAACTATTCTTTGCAACTTCTACTGAAAATTTATGAAACATTTCTTGAATACATTTTATACATGATATGCATATTGCAAAAAAGTGATAAAAGTGTTTCCAAATGAACAATAATCTGTGAATTGATTTTAAATTTTGCCGACGTTATTTTGACGATTTTTTTTTTATGAAAATAATCAAAAAACTTTTAGTTAATTATTATTTTTCGAACTGTATTTTGTTTCTATATTCTTATGAATTGAACAGGCTAATCTTCGTACCGCTTTTTAAGCCAAATTACATGTGATAATTATTAATGAACAAATAACATCAAAGTTAGTTAGGCTGGCTGTTCCGTTCAACTATGTGTTGTTGTCAGAATATTTACAACTAACTTTGATGTTATTTGTTCATTTATAATTATCACATGTAATTTGGCTTAAAAAGCGTTACGAACATTAGCCTGTTCAATTCATAAGAATATAGAAAAAAACTTTTAATTTACTGCAAATTAACTGTTTTTTGAGAAGTTTCACAAAAAGGGTAAAAAGTCGCAATAAAATTAAAAAAAGTCGGAAAAGTCGGTGACAAAAAAAAGTCTCACAAAAAGTCGCAGACCGTTAAAAAAAGGGTCAAATTGCGACTTTAGTCGGGTGAACGGTAACCCTGGATACAACTGGTCAGTAGTACTACTGACAATGTCACTAGTAAATCACTACAATTTCACTATTCGCATTTTCTGCAGGGTAGTGTTATGCAAAAAACTACACGTAGATATGTATACACATTCGTACATATATACATATGCATACATATATACGCCACCATGGCAACCATTCCTTCTCCTGTATGAATAAGTTTGTAGAAATGTACTACAACAACAACAATATGCTAGCAAACATATTGAAGAAAGAATATTAAGTTGCATGTTGCAAGCAGTGCTGCCACAACCTAAAAATTTTTACAACCAAAATTCGCTTTAAAAGTTACCAAATGAGAAAAAAGTAACCAAATTTCAATATGTAGTATTTTTATTAAATAACACTCAAAATGCATACACTTTGTGCCGCACTACAACAAGAAATCAAGGTACATGAAACTGACTTGCAAGCAATAGTTCAATGCTCATTTGTAAGGTATATGCCAGTCAGATGTGCGATAGCTTTCCGTGAGCACCTGCCTTTACGGCCTTATCTCACGGGTGCCAAAGCACCGGGTGTGGGTTAGACGCCAGACCAACGCCCCCATGCACCCTTCTTTAGGAATGCACCTATGTGCACTCCTCAAAAAGGCAGACAGGTTGCAATCCTTATATATAGTTATCCCTGTACTATATTTAATTACCTTGCTTAGGTAATTTGAGCTATCTAAACTCTGCTGCTATGTTCGTGCCATAGCAGCTTCTGTTGATTGGCAACAGCACCTAGAATAGTGTCTGGCTGACCGCGTCATACCAACCACTAGCATTGATTTAACACTGGTAAGCCAAGACCATTCTACCAGCGTATCTTTTGGTAGCAACCACAGCCACCACGATAATTCTCTGGCTTCCACGCTAAGGTGTTGTGTATACACTCATAGCGAAGTCCCCAAGAGAATTCCTCAACCATTGCCGGCACAGCTAAACCACCCATCCAAAATGAACCCATGCCTGTGTCGCCAAAAATCCAGTGCCTACTTCACACACACCAAAATCATCCCTTAACCCCGTGGGGTTTGACGAACTCGGCCTTTCAGCAAAAGATCCTGACGACCGCTACATGCACTCAAATCTTCAGAGCAGCTCGACTGTCGGGCAACCGGCACCCGTGGTACCAAAAGTAGCCTCGCAGTTTCACCATAAAGGCTTCACTACTCCTATCTTTTGAACTCAGGGGCAGTTCCAGGCGATCATGCACCTAACTGACATCAACAGTTACCTGTCTTTCTTTTATAAATATGTGCACATCCTTTGCTCTGTTGCCAGAGATCGGGTATTAACACATAAGTTCTATGGCAAATGTACCAAAGGTACGTCAATGGAAAAAGCCACATTACCCCAGCTGGGGCCCCGGGGTTGCCAAGCCCGTAGTCTAAAATAGACTCCCCTGGGGGAGTATATGCCAGTCAGCAGCTGATTAATTTTTTCTCGTTTATTTTACCGTTTTATTGTTGAATTTTGATTTTCTTCACACGTTTAGTTTTTGTATTTGACAGCCGAACGGTATTTTTACACAAACAACAACTTACGTGCATATTCTTTATATAAATTTACTTTGTAAAATCTTTTAATTGAATGTTGACGCCATTACAAAAGACATGTAATTTCTGTAGTACAGAGTTGCGATCATTTAGTAAATTTAAAAGCTGTTCACAGTGTTGTAAAAGTATTGTAAACAAGTGAGTGCCAATCAAGGCGAATTCATAAGAGGTGGCTGCACTAGCGATTATAGTCACAGCTGTTATTTTCAGTTGCCTTGGTAGCAATACTAAAAATTGAAGAACATAAAAGCTTAAAAGGTATAACTTAAAAAATATGTACATGTGTATCGTTATTTTGGCATAAAAATAACCAAAATGAGAAAAATATTCACATCTCCACATTAAAGAAAAAAGTAACCACTTTTGGTTAGAAACAAGGTTGGCAAACGGTATCGTAAAAATACCGATACCGATTCAAATACCGCTAAAATTAGATACCGGTATCGTTACCGATACCGAAATCCATTTCGGTTAGAAAATACCGGTATCCAGACTACCGTTTACGTCTATACCGGTACGTACCGGTATACCCATTCCGGCCAAAAAATAAATGATAGTTGCCAAATTTTTATTATGTATTACAACTTTTTTCACCATGAGACAACTGCTTTTTATCAGTTAAATTTTGGTTTTTATTTCGACCATTGTGTTCGTTTTGCTGTACTATTCCAGACACCAACCAATCCCATATGTCAACCAATATTATTGCCATGTTCATAAAACGTGGAATCTCAAGAAGAAATACCAAGGCCAAAACTAAAAATATTTAAAATGTTTTGTAATGGATACTATGGTTTCAAAACATATAGCATAAATAAGAACCTTTGTTTTTCGTGCATTGTTTCGAAGTCAACTAAAATTAGCAGTTTCAATCCAACTTAGTTGAGCTGTAAACCATAATATGGGCAAAAATATATTTCAATTAACTTTCTTACTTTGGTGTTGGTCTTGTTTATACGCTTCACCGTAATATATAAGGATGGTAGAGAAGAAACTTTTAAGCTTTTATATTTGAAGTTGAAGATTCCTCTCTTGAGGTGAAGAAAAGTACTTTTTTGTACCAATTTTGTACTCTGTAGCTCGTTTCTGCATTTCTCGCATCGTAAAATTCGCCGCATGAAACGAGGGAGTCGTAACAAAAACATTGTAAATTGAAACAAAAAATGGCTTTTCTCACATAAGTGGGTCTGTATATTTACTTTGCGAGAACTATCTGTCATTTGAATAAATTTCCAGCAATTATTGGAAGGATGTGAAAAAAAGTGTTTCTGTAATATTTTGTGAAAACTTTCTCGCAAGAACTGTCAAAACAACTCACATTTTGAATTGGTGCGAGAACAACAAAATGTGAACAAAAACATATGAATTTTTGAATTTCTGTGTAAAAATATGAAAAATAATTTAGTCGAAAAGATATGCAAAGAATTGTTGAACTAAAATAATTATTAACGAGTCGATATGATAATGTTTATTTAGAATTTATTTTGTATTATATTCTTATGTAGAGACAATTGATAGAAAAAACTTATTTCAAGCATTTTACATTCAATTTATATTAATTTTCATTATATTATTTTAATTTTCTTGTAAATTACTTAATTTTTTTGTTATTAAATAATATTTTTGTTACATTTTGTTTTCATTTGACACTTGATTACTGGAAATATTCCAGTGAAAACAGATTCAGTGTTGTCTGTTTTCACATTCAAATACAGAAATACTTTTTTATCACAAATCGAGAAGCGATGGAATTTTGTGTTTCACATTTCATGTGAGAAATTTTGCTATGCGAGAAATACAGAAACGAGCTACTGTGTTGATATACATCTATTAAATTGTACTTTCATCATCCTGGAAGTTTAAATACACTGAAAACGTATAAATAGAACGCGAAATATATCATACAGGTAGTTCTTTAACAAAAAGTCTCTTAAAAAATATTTAAAACAGTCCTGCGAATTACTCTTATTCAACTATGTTTTATAAAAAAAGTTGTAAACAATAAAGGTCCAGTACAAAAATATTGCCTAATAACGTGCCCAAAGTAGAAAAGTGTCGAAAAAAAAACCGAAAAAATTATATTTGGTGAAACAATAAAGACATACATATATTTGAAATTTACTGAAACAAAATATATTTGTTTCAAAAGGTCTTAGTCTCTTCTTTCTCTATCCGTTTATAAATTCGGTTGATATTTATCTTAGTTAGAGGTTGATAAGTGTCTACGGTTACGAAAAACTGGGTTTTTACCTGTAACTGAAGATTTTAGAGGTGTCTGGAATATTTCAAATACAATTTGTATTGTTATACTCGACAATACCTAGCAGAAAAATAGTAACACGTCCCAGGTATTTCGATTTCATCCAAATTTGTCACACAATGTAATATTATAACAGTATAGACAAAACTTTTATTTTTACTATTTTGTTTAATTAACCAAAATGTATACTTTTTATATGTAAAGTTTGAACTGCAGTCTCCTTGTTTCACTTTTTTAATAAATTATTTTCTAATAATAGTATAAAAACATATATAAAGGGTGTTTTTTTAGAGGTATAGAACTTCGAATTGAAATAAAACACAAGAAAATCGTTTTAATGTCCATCAATTTGGCTTTATTGGATGGATAATTTTATGCCATTAATGTTTAAATATGATTTCGGGCATGTGGCCGCCGCGGCTGGCTCGAATAAAGCCAATTCGGCTTTATTAAAGCCAATCCGCTGGCTCGAATAAAGCAAATTTGCACGATTTTTTTAGAGGTATAGAACTTCGAATTGAAATAAAACACAAGAAAATCGTTTTAATGTCCATCAATTTGGCTTTATTGGAAGGATAATTTTATGCCATTAATGTTTAAATATGATTTCGGGCATGTGGCCGCCGCGGCTGGCTCGAATAAAGCCAATTTGGCTTTTTTAAAGCCAATTCGGCTGGCTCGAATAAAGCAAATTTGCACGATTTGCAAGCGTTGTTCTTTTGTCAACCTGTTCATGATGAAATGGCAAACCAAACTAAATATTAATCACTTGACAGCTGACAAAATGGCCGCCAGTTAAAAAAGTGATGCCAACTTAAAGTTCTATACCTCAATAAAAAACACCCTATAGAAACAAATAAGTATATACACTTTTATACGAGTACATATGTATGTATGTTAATGTAAAAATACTCCCTTTTTGAAGTAATTTAATAAAAAAAAAGATTTTTTGTTATGTCCAATTCCTGAAATAATAAATTTATCAGTAATATCGGTATACCGGTATTATAAACTCGATAACGGTATGTACCGGTAATATCGATACCGTAATAAAAAAATACCAATACCGCTACCGATACCGAAATTTAAAAAATAATTGTACCGGTATCAATACCGATACCGTTATTTTTTTCGGTTTCCAACCTTGGTTAGAAATAACCAAAAACGGCAGCCCTGGTTGCAAGAACTGGGCATTTTTTTTATTTTTATATAGATATGTTTGTATGTAAATATACATATATTTGTATATTCAATATGCATAAGTAAATAATAATTCGTTTGCAAATTCATGTCGGTATAATGTGTTTGTTTAAAAAATAAGTAAATAAACGTTTGTTAAAGAGCATTGATTTGTTATAAATATCGTCACCTTAAATGCAAACGAATGTGATTACACTTTAATATCTTTACAGGAGAAACAAAAAACGTTTTAAAATCAATAAGAATAAAGTACAGTGAAACTTCGATATAACGAATTCAAAGGGATCTGAAAATACTTCGTTATAGCCATTCATTCGCTATAAATAAAATCAGCAAGTAATTGATACAACGAAATTTGAAGAAATACGAAAAAATTCTAACTAACTATGGTTTTCTTTACCATTTTGCTATACATAATTTTATTCTCACTTCGTTGTATAGAGGCTTTTGTACGAGTACTTCGTTGTATAGAGGCTTTACAAGTGCGCTTGAAAGTCATTAAGACTTCGCTATTTTTATAACGGGGCTTATCATTTAGGATTTATTCAGATTTCGTTATATGGAGGCATTTGAAGGAATATTTCGCTATATAGCGGCTTTTTTGCTCAGAATTTGTTCGTTATAGTTATTGTGTATTTTTGTATGAAAAACGTTGCAATAAAGAGGTTTTCTCAAGTTACTCAATAAAACATACGTTATAATTTGAAATTTATTTGCTGGTGGTTCAGCGATGTCTATATGCATTTCATTGTTGCTGTAACAAATCGTCAGTAGACTTCAACCACACATCTTGAACAGTCACAAACCTATTATCTTATGTACAGACTTTCAAAAACTATTTGAGAATTCACATATAATAATATTTTTGAAAATCACAAAAGAAAAATAAGCATAGTAGGCTTAGAAACTTATACAAACCCCAGCAAATAATTTATATTCGATATGAATCTATTCTATTGTTCTACACCTTTATACAATTAGAAATCCTTTGGATAACAATAAAAGGTATAAAGGCCTCATTAGTCTTTACTTTTCGTTGCTGTCCTGTGCCGTTCTTTTCTGTATCAAATATTTTGCAATTACTTTTTCTGTGAAATATAGTTTTAAAATTGAAGACATGCCTACCAATAAACATACAAAAGCTTTTGGAAAGTTATATTATTGATAGGAAGTTAACTGTTGTGGAAGGAGAGGTCAAGAGTGTGCCCGAATCTATATCTTCCGGTGTGCCAGAGGGAAGTATTCTGGGGCCAGTTTTGTATTTAACATATACTTGTGATATGCCTGTGAGCATATATCACTTGAAAGTATTAATGGGAAAATCAAGAGCGACTACTCGGCATCACTTTGCGGCTAGTCCAAGAGTACTTCTGCACTACTACTTTCTTCTGAAGGGTATATTTACTACAAAATACATTCAAATTTAAGAGCTAGCATGGAAAGTATATAAGAGGTTGGCCTGTTAATTTTCGTAGGGTTAGTTCGAACGTAGTTAAAACTTATTTTTTTTCACAATATATTTTTGAAAAAGGAATGAATCAGGGACCAAATATAATAATTATTCTAGAATTAAAAAAAAGGAACTACATACAAACAAACATCAAACAACATTGACGAACGTTGTTTTGTTCTTAACCAGATTTTTCTAAACTCCAATAATTGTAAAATTTAAATTTTTTACCGGAAATAATTGTTTTTTCTTTTTTCAAGCAGAAATAATTGTACGTGGTTTCGTTCTCCTAGTGTTTGTCCGAATATTTACGAGTGAATTGGATGTTATTTGTTTCTTAAAAATAATCACATGTAATTTGGCTTACATAGCGATACGAACTTTTGCCTAATCAAATAATAATTATAGAAATAATTGTTATTTTCCGATTTTTATTTTTTGGAGAAAAAATAAAACTCAATTTGTGATTTGTACTTTTTCGAACAGAAATTAAAGTTAGTTCCATTGTTGCAAAAAATACATACATATACATATGTACATTATAGTGGCCGTTAGTTGTATGGAAGATTTTTTTTATCTCTTTTCTTGCACTCTCCAAATAGGTTCAGTTTTATGTAAAAAAATACAAAAAATTTCATAGCGATAAGTTGGGTTTTAAGGAGTGCGTCCGGCCCTCAAACTTAACCCGCAAGCCCATGTATTCAAAGTATTTTTATGACTATACTTAATATATGTATGAAATAATTTAATAGATATAAACTCTTATTGTAAACGCTTAGTAAAATAATTTCCATATCAATGCAATTTCGGTATAGGTATATAATTTTTGGTATTTTGTTGATTATTTTCTTCATTATTTCCTAAAATATTAATTTTAGCAAAAAACTTTCTGTGAGACTTGTAACGATTCTACATTTTTAGGTGAACTATTTTGGGGAACAAGGCTACCTAGTAATCCGGCTGTGCTCGTCGATGGGTGTGGTTAATACAGGGTCCCTATTATTTTATTGAAATTAATCGTCACAAAAGACTTAAAATTTTAGGTAGCGTAACAAAAAAAAAAAAAATATGATGATGCATATAGAAAAAGAAGAAGAAAAAAAAATTAATTAAATGGATCGATGATTTGAACATGGGCTAAGATGGAATTTGCCACAAATATGCTAAGCCCTCCCTCCATGCTGATAAAGAGAAAGTAATTTATCAGCCCGATATGTAATTAAAAAAAAAAAAAATTAAATGAAATCTACCCCATACCTTTCTTCACCTTTCGTAACAATAAATAAGAAATCAGACTCTCATATCGGACAACACATTACAAAAGTGAGAAAATTTATTAAATTTAAAATTTTAAAAATAATTTCTTAATCAGGCTTGAGTTCAGTAATTTCAATTCTTATGAATGAAATATTTTTATTAATTAATGTGAGTATCTAAAGAATAGAAGAAAAATTAAACTAGACACTATTAGCTGGGGGAAATACCGATATTTTTCTGTGCAGCCACGCACTTCATCAGCACCCATGTCTATCTACTGGGGTAGAGATTATTATTAACATCAGCTATTAAACTTAAATTTCTATGAAAATGGAATATGAGAATTGATTGTGTATACAATTATTGATTTGCCTTTGGCAAACACATTTGTAAGTATCACTATTCATTTTCTGTTTTTCCATTTTCTATTTAGGTTAGCACGAAGTTATATCACTCTACCTATGCATGTTTAACTATTCTTACTTATCTTTTACGATCATCACATTAATTATTTTTACTTATTCGATGCACCATCGGTACATACATATAAGTATTATTGTAGTGGCTTTATGTTACTTTGTTTTTGCTTTCTACAGTTGACTTAGCTTTCCAGCATTCTGAAGCAGTTCTGGCCAAGTGAACAGTGATCGCCAAGTGAACATATTTTTGTCACGTGCCCATGATGAATTATATGAGACATTATTAGATTTAATTGAACTATAGTGAATTTTTAATCAGAAATAATTTCTTAATCAGGCTTGAGTTCAGTAATTTCAATTCTTATGAATGAAATATTTTTATTAATTAATGTGAGTATATAAAGAATAGAAGAAAAATTAAACTAGACACTATTAGCTGGGGGAAATACCGATATTTTTCTGTGCAGCCACGCACTTCATCAGCACCCATGTCTATCTACTGGGGTAT